>CM035151.1:58527181-58729673 GCA_020205615.1 Panax quinquefolius | reverse complement strand
GAAAGGAATTCAAATAACTGAATAAAGACAAAGTATCAAAGATCAAATTTCTATTTAAGAGTGTCAATAGAATTATAAAAAAAATGAAACGAAAGACAAGATATCATGAGATATAAAGAATACAACAATAATGAAAGGAGTGGAGTACGAAATCCGTACCTGATACTTCCAAACCATTTATAGCACACTCCACAAAATCTTACTCTCAATTGCCAACAATATCAAATACGAAATGTTATTCACAACCTAAATATATTCACTTCAAATTAAAAATAATCCAAACTAATAATTCCAAGATAATTCATAATCTATTTAATATGCCTTTAATCATCGCCTTATATCAATTATTAATACTCCAAAATTTATATTCCAAATATAACTCTTTAAATTCCCTCCGTCCGATCTAATTAAAAGTAATAATAATACACATATAGTTACCTAGTAATTATAAATTATATTAATATGAAATTAATTTCTCCAATTACATCAATTTTACAAAATAAACCCGAATTAAATTATAAATAATCTTTTAATCATCAGTTCATTTTTTAACGAATTAATTTTCTTAATGGATATAATATATATAATCAACCTAAATACCAAACATGAATACCACCTCCTTCCGTTTCAAAAGTAATATATATATATATATATATATATATATATATATATATATATTCAACTTATTTTATACATGATTCCATATATACATGATTTGACCAAATATAAAGAGTTAGCTTTCTATTCTAAGATAACATAGGAACATGTGATCCTGCACTCCAAAAACTTACTTGGTCATCATAATTGTTGTACATATTACATGGGTTATTCAACCAAAGCATTGATCACGCAAGTACACCAACAAAATCAATTTATTACATATTTTATTCAGTAAATGACCATCTCCATCTGATGTGATAGATATCAATATTAAAATAATTCATTCATCATAATTCGTTTATCAGAGAAAAAGAAAGCAATGAGATCACATACTGACATTACCTTAATAGAGAGAGTCTACCCTTTTGTTTTCTGCTCTTTACCACTACCGCCTAGATCTCTTCCTTTTTTTTTATTTTTTTGTATCAGCGGTTGCTATCTCTTTTCTTTCAGTTACTTTATTCAAATGTATAAAAATTAGGTCTAATACTTATTAATAAAGAGGTCTTGTTCTAATAAACTTCTAATTGGGTTCAATTAATATTAAGGCCCAAATTTTATTAATTTAATTTATTCATCACTTATTACTACTTATTAGCCCACAGAAATTAAATGACCACTTTGACCCAAATAAAATGTAAAGTCCAATTAAAATATTAAAAATTTATAAATAAATTTATATGTTATTTATTATTATCATTATTTTTTTTCTGGGTATTACAGTTATCCTCATACAGAATTGTAGGAATGTCTTTGATTGATGGTAATCCGCATGATTTTTGAATATGCTGAATAATTGATCTCAACCAAATACACTCTTTGCTTGCTTCATGTATAGCGAGAATCTCTGAGTGATTTGAAGATGTAGCTGTCATGGTTTGCTTTATGGATTTCCAGGATATAGTCGTGTCACAATATGTAAATACATAACCTGTTTGTGATCTTCCATTGTGTAGATCTGATAAATATCCTGTATCAGCATATCCAACCAATCGCGACGTTGAATCTCTTGGATAAAATAACCTAAGATCTATACTTCCACGTAGGTATCTCAAAATGTGTTTGATCCTATCCCAATGTCTCTTAGTCGGAGAAGAACTGTATCTTGCTAACAAGTTGATAGCAAAAGTAATATCAGGTTGTGTACAGTTTGCAAGATACATAAGAGCACCTATTGCACTTAGGTATGGAACTTCAGGTCCAAGAACTTCTTCCACACTTTCTAGAGGCAGAAATGGATCTTTATCAACTTTTAAAGATCGAACAACCATCGGGGTAGTCAAAGGATGAGCTTTATCCATATGAAAATGACTGAGAATCTTTTCAGCATATGTGGATTGATGAACAAAAATTCCAGATGCTAAATGCTCCACTTGTATTCCAAAATAGAATTTTGTCTTTCTAAGATCTTTCATTTCAAATTCATCTTTTAAATAAGTAGCAGTTCTTGTGAGTTCTTCATGAGTACCTACAAAATTCAAATCATCCACATATATAGTAATGATGGAAAATCCACTTTGTGATTTCTTAATAAAAACACATGGACATACATGATCATTTATATATCCATCTTTTATTAAATAATCACTAAGTCAATTATACCACATACGACCAGACTGTTTCAATCCATACAATGAGCATTGTAACTTGATTGAATATATGTGACGGGGCCTTTGTGATTCAGCCATTTTCAATCCTTTAGGGATTCTTATGTAAATTTCACTGTCAAATGAGCCATATAGGTATGTTGTTACCACATTCATTAGACGTGTTTCCAAACCTTCCATGGTTGCCATACCTATCAGAAAGCGAAAAGTGACTCCATCCATTACGTACTGGAGAGTCTCAGATCCTCGATAATCGAATACTGTGTTTTGTGAAAACCCTTGAGCTACAAGTCGGGCTTTATATCTCACAATTTCATTTTTCTCATTTTTCTTTCATACAAATACCCATTTATTTCCAAATGGGATTACACCCAGCGGTGTTTGGACTACTGGTCCAAATATTTCTTTTTTCAATAGAGATTTTATTTCCAACCGGGATTACACCCAGTGGTGTTTGAACTACTGGTCCAAATACTTCTCTTTTCAATAGATATTGTAGCTCAGTTTGAATAGAATCTTTCCATTTTGGCCAATCTTTTCTTTTCCGACATTCTTCCACGTTTTGTGGTTCAGGATCCGTGTCAGGAATCAAAGTAATATCTGATGCTATAAAGAAAGCAAATATATCGTCAATCATGACTTTGATTCAATCCCATATTTTCTCATCATGTACATAATTTATTGAGATCTCTTGGTGTTCATCTCTTATCCCTTCATTGAGATTTTGAACCTCTTCTAGGGCTATTCCCACTCTTGGAATAAGTGCTACTTCTGGAGCGGGTATTCCTTCTGGGATTTCTTTATTTGCTTTTGATTTTTGTGGTACAAT
Source organism: Panax quinquefolius (assembly GCA_020205615.1). NCBI lineage: Eukaryota > Viridiplantae > Streptophyta > Magnoliopsida > Apiales > Araliaceae > Panax > Panax quinquefolius. Next base: position 58,726,577 of record CM035151.1, on the reverse strand, counting down.
GTCTTTTGCACCAATCGGTCTTCCACTCTTCTGGCGTGGTTTAGATTCTTCTATTACCTTATTTGTCAAATCTCCAGGAATTGATTTTTCAATAGGTATTTTCTATCTCTACTGGAGTATTCACTGCAGGTGTATATGACTTTATCATTTTTCTAGCATCATTAAATGCATTTGGCATTTGATTTGTAATATTTTATAAATAAATAATTCTTTGAACTTCAATTTCATATTGTCTGGTACGATGATCAAGTGAATTTAATTCTGATGCATTCCATGATATCTCAGAGGGTTTTTTATTTAAAAATTTCCCTCCTTCTAATGGTGAAAATAAAAATTCATCATTAAAAGTCATTGATGAAAGTTCAACTGCATTATCAAGTCGAATTGACTTGATTGGATGATCTGAGAACTGAGCCCGTAAATTGATTATTTGAGCAAGAAGTTTTGAGAAGGCCAAATTTTGAGAAAAGAGAAGACAAACATGAGACCATCTAGTTGAAGCATCTATTAAAACCATGAAACATCGAAATGGGCCAGACAATGGGTGAATAGGTCCAAAAATGTCTCCTTGAATTCTTTCTAGGAATTTTGGGACTTCTTTATAAACTTTTACTGGTGATGGTCGAACAATTAAAATTCCTTGAGAACACTCAGCACAAGGAAATTCACTACTAGGAAAAACCTTCTCATTTTTGAGAGGATGACCAATAGAATTTTCAATAATACGATGCATCATAGAAGTACCTGGATGACTGAGTCTTTCATGCCAAAGCATAAAGGATTTAGGATCTAGGATTTTTGGAATCATAACAGTATAAGACTCAATTGCTCTAATTTTCATAGTATATAATCCAGAAGAAATTGAATAAAGTTTTTCTAGGATATTCTATTTTTCAAAAATAGTAGAAGTGATGAGAAGATATTCATTAAAGATGGTCTGACACATATAAAACCATAAATAAGAAAAGTTACATTTCATTTATAATTTTATTTATGAGAAACACATACCACATATAGAATGAAAAAAATAATAATATTATACATGCAAGGTGTTTAATTAAAATAATAATTAAACGATATCCCAAAAGATACTTTCAGAAGGTTCAGTAATATCAACAATCTTTTCCTCATTGTTGGTCATTGGTGGAACATCAACAATATCCAATTGATGATTAACAAAGTTTGTTTCTTCCTCCATTACTTTGTTCTTTTTAGACTCCTGGAATAAATTAACCAGATTCATCGGCGTACGACAGGTACGCAACCAATGCCCATTCATCCCACACCTAAAACAAACATCTGGTTTTTTCTTTATCTGTGTTGTATTTTTTTTATTTTTACCCGACCAGGACACTACTACTTACGTGGCACAATTATCGCTGATTACGAAATTTTTTGTTATGATGGCCTCGTTTATTCTTTCGTCCCCAAGACTTCTTATTATATGACCATTTATTGTCACGTTTATTCTGCTGGAATGACGTTCTGTTAATATCTGGCAATGGGGTAGCACCCGTTGGCCACACTTGATGGTTTTTCAACAAAAATTCATAATTTCTTTTCTACAACAAGGAGGATAGACAATAAGTCACTAAACTTTGTGAACTTACTCTGTCTATATTCTTATGACAGAATCATGTTGGTGGGATGAAAAGTTGAGAGCGTTTTCTCTAACATTTGGGTTTCAGAAACTGGATCTCCGCACAAAGCCAAAGTAGAGGTTATTCTATAAATATTGGAACTATATTCCGTAATTGATTTGTAATCTTGTAGCCTTAAATTAAGCCACTCAAATTTGGCATTAGGGAGAACAACCAATTTTTGGTGGTCAAACCTTTCCTTCAGTTGTGTCCATAAAGACAAAGGATTTTTTACTGTTAAATACTCAGTCTTTAATCCTTCATCAATATGGTGACAAAGAAAAATTATGGCTTTTGCATTTTGTGGCGAAGTAGCTGTATTTCCTGATTTAATGGTCTTTTCTAACTCATTTGCACTAAGGTGCAACTCTGCATCGAGTGCCTAAGCCAAATAGTTGTCTCCAGAGATTTTCAAAATAGAAAAATCTATTTTTACCAAGTTTTCCATTTATTCTGGGTTAAAACACAATTATTATTTATTAAAACAATAAATAATTACACGTATGATATATATAAAAAATAAACTAAATCACGACTTCAAGTGGTGATAAAGTGCTAATATAAATAATATAAATATTCTTATATTTATGTTATTAGCATATTATCTTAGTAAAAAGAATATGCAATCGTTAATGTATATAAACAATTACAAATATATATATATATATATATATATATATATATATATATATAAAAGCTATAAATGGATCTTCATCCGCCGTGCGGTAATCCACGTGGAATGATTATTCAGCAGAATAATAAAGAATGGAATAACAAAAGAATTCACGAGGCGTGCGATAGATCGCCTTTGCATGGCGAGTTATTCCCAACGAATAATAAATAATGGAACCAGTCAAATGCATAATACACACAGACGAGATATTCAAACGAATAATAAAGAATGGAATAACGGAAGAATTTCACCATGTATATGCGGTTGCTTGGCATATACATATTATTCCACGATTTAATAAAAGCGGTAAAGGTTCCCACAAGTCTTATGTAAGATCAACAAGGATAGATGATACCTCTATAAATAACATAATTTAAAATGGACAATAAAACATAAATATAACTTGACAGTTAAAGAATATAATAGGCAGAAAAGCTAGGCCAATTATAAGAATAACATTATACTATTGGTGGCATAGCCAAACCGGTAATATAATAATAAATTGCAAGAATTTAATTTTACCGTCTCAGTTGGTTAGAGCTTCGTGCTGATAACTGATGATTGGGTAATATACCCATGAATCAGATATACTTGGGCTTAAATTTATGTATTCTCAAGTCCTTTATTAGCATTTTTACTGTGTTTATGTTTTGTTTTGCAGATTTGGGAGCTGTAGGGGTAATTCTGGGATTTCAAGCTTATAATGGCAGAATGGTAAATAAGTCGAAGACCAAAGACCATTGACTGTGGACAAGCGTGGATCGGTAATTTGTGACTTGCATTAAAGGCATTAAAGAGGTGGTCATGTGACAAATTGAGTTGGAAATGGATTGTGGTTGGACAAGTGAAGTATATAAGGATTATTTCTATTGAAGTAGGGACGAATCTACACAATTGGAGGTGATCAAGGAGTCGAGAGGGAATTTGTAGAATTTCATTGAGAGTTTTCTTTCTTCTTCATTCTTTCAATTTGTGTAATTCTTTAAGGATGATTTTTCAAAGATTGTTGGTTTTAATTTCTGCTATGAACTAATTTCTTAAATTAAGATTTCAATTGAACCTTTTATGGCTATCAATTAGTTATTCAATTTATTCCAATTATTTATGTTGAAGTGAATTGTTTTTCTTGCCTTGCATTTATTGATTAATTATTCGGCCAGTAATTACCTTGTTACTCTAGAAGGAATTGAAAGAGGAATTCTAGGGTTAGAACTGGGCATGGTAACATGTGACTTAGTTATTTGCATGGTGAATAATTAGGTTTGTGAATTGAATAGAAATATATGTTCACCGCATGTAACATATAAGGAATTGGGATTAAAAGAGTTTAATTCAATTGTTTTGCATAGGAATATAGCAAGATTAATCTGGATTAAATAGAAGTCAATTGATTACTTGGAAAAGGACTTTTGGCATTTGAGAATTCCTATTAACAATTCGTTAGGCATAATAATTGGGATAATTTGATAATTGATTTATAGTTCATAATTGGGGATATTGGAGTCTTAATCCTTATTTATCTGAATTCATTCAAATCTTAGTTTTGTTTATTTGTGTTATTTTAGAATAATATCTTTTAATTGTTTAACTTTATTTTCTTAATTATAAAAATCACATTTTATGGTTGTTTAAATAAAATTGGATTGATACAATACTAGTAGTTGGAATTTATTAATTAGAATTCTCTGTGGGATCGACACTCTATCTTGTAACTTTATTACTTGTTGACCGTGCATACTTGCACGTTTGCTTTAATTGTGAAATCAACCAACAAGTTTTTGGCGTCGCTGTCGGGGAGTTCTTTATTAATATTAATACCATATTAGTTATAATCAATTCGGTCTTAATTTAAACGTTACTTATTTTTCCTCTTGTATTTGCAGGAATTCTTTGCGAGTGTATGCACACAAGATCAAGGGCTAAAAAGGAACTTTTTCCGTATACAGACGACATAGAAAGGAAGTTCCGGAAATTGCGGTTGACTAGTGAGGTTATACAGTTGGAAGAAGAGCTGGCAGACCAGGAAATACCTGTGGACATGGCAGGGAACGAACAGAAATCACTTAGGGATTATGCCATGCCGAATGTCATAGATATACAGTCGAGTATTAGGAGGCCGGCCATCAATGGGAATAGTTTTGAGATAAAATCGGGAATAATTCAGATGCTACAGAATACATGCCAGTTTGGTGGTAATTCAATAGATGATCCTAATGAGCATATCTTGAGTTTCATGGAAGTTTGCGACACCTTCAAATTCAACAATGTAATAGAAGATGCTGTAAGGTTGATGATGTTCCCGTTTACCTTGAAAGATAAAGTGCGAAGTTGGCTACATTCTTTGCCTCCTGGCTCAATCACAACTTGGGACGACTCAGCCCAAAAATTTCTAGCGAAATTCTTCCCACCAGCGAAGTCGGCAAAACTACGGAACGATATTCACACCTTTGCACAGTTTGATTCAGAATCGTTATATGAGGCGTGGGAAAGATTTAAGGATATGCTCCGTAAGTGCCCACATCACGGAATTCCGCAATGGATGCAGTTAGGAATATTTTATGATGGTTTGCACGCATCCACAAGAGCCAATATTGATGCAGCAGCAGGGGGAGCAATCATGTCTAAGAATTTTGATGAGGCATATCAGTTGTTAGAGATGATGGCTAATAACAACTATCAGTGACCCATGACTAGGTCTAACCCTCCAAAGACACCGGGAAAGCTTGAGGTGGATCCAATGACGACATTAGCGGCCTGAGTGGCCATGATAGCTAAGAAAATGGAGACATGGAGTCCACCATCTCTACGCAACAAGTAGCAATGGTTTGTGAGTTGTGTCTTTGGGAGTCATGCTACGAGATCAATGTGCCATAAATACGAGAATCATTTCGGTTAAATAGGGAGCTATAGTCGATCTACCCATTCATGTCTCAATCAAAACGTATATAATCCAGGTTGGAGAAATCATCCGGGATTTTCATGGAGTAACAATCAAGCTCAAGCTCAAGCGCCTAGACAGTAAAACACATCCGGATTGCAAAATAAGACTCAACAATAACCAGAGAGGAAATCAAGTTTGGAAGAATCTTTGAAAAAATTCATTAGAGCTTCTGACAAAAGGAACGAGGAACAAGACAAAAAAATGAATCAAGTAGAGCTGAATATGTAAAGCCAAGGTGCGTCGGTAAAGAATCTGGAAAATCAAGTGGGGCAAATAGCACATGCACTGAATAACCGACCACTTGGAACACTCCGAGCGATCTGAGAGAAAAACCCGGGCAGAGATGAGCATTGTAAGGTACGAACTCTCTGAAGTGGAAAGGATTTGCAAGAAACAGTCAAGGATAGGGAAACAAGGGATAACGCATCAAGTAAAATAGAGGAAGTTGTGGACACTGAAAAATGTCCAGATGAAACCGTTGAACAGAAAGAACTGGAACCAACCATCACAATGTCGCCCATACCGTATTCGCAGAGGTTTCAGAAATCCAAGTTGGATAAGCAGTTTTCAAGATTCTTGGATATTTTCAAAAAACTGCATATCAACATCCCCTTTGCCGAAGCCTTGGAATAAATGCCGAGTTACGCCAAGTATATGAAGGAGGTTTTGTCGAGAAAAAGGAAATTGGAAGAGTTTGAGACAGTGGCATTAACCAAGAAAAGTGCAAAGGTCAATTATACGTAATAAGTTACCTCAAAACTCGAGGATCCGGTAGCTTTAATATTCTATGTGAAATTGGAAATCAGTTTTCGGGACGAACATTGTGTGATTTGGGGGCCAGTATAAATTTAATGCCGTTATTCGTCTACAGCCAGTTTGGACTTCAAGCTCCACGACCGAAAAATATCAGTTTGCAGTTGGCGGATCGTTCGGTTACATATCCACGAGGTATTGTTAAGGATGTTTTAGTCAAAGTAGATAAATTCATCTTCCTTGCGGATTTCTTTATCTTGGATTATGAAGTAGATAGCGAAATTCCAATTATTCTTGGGCGACCATTCTTAGCAACTGGAAAAACGTTGATTGATGTGCAAAAAGGAGAACTGACAATGCGAGTTGAGGATCAGCAGGTCACCTTTAATGTATTCAAGTTAATGTCTTATCCGAAAGAAAAAGTGAGTGTATGCGGGTGGATATCATGGAGGAATTGGTTAATCACAAGCTCAGTGGAAATTATTCGGAGGACCCGCTTGAATCCATTTTGCTCGGGTCAGACGACTGCGGCATTGAAGAGGACATTAAGTATGCCAAATGGTTAGATACAACATCTGTCTTTCGGAAAAGCAATCAATCATTCGACACCCTTAACAGGCTCGAAACGGAAGGTAAAAAGTTCAAACCCTTGATAGAAGAGCCACCGGTGATGGAATTAAAGCCACTACCATCTCATCTGCAGTATGCTTATTTGGGAAAAGATGTCACCTTACCAGTGATTGTTTCGATAGAATTAACTGACACACAAAAAAAGAAAAAGCTGCCTACGGGTTCGCGAGAGTTCAAAAGCAAAGAATTGGGTGGACTATAGCGGATATTCGAGGTATTATCCCATCATTCTGCATGCACAAGATTTTAATGGAAGAGGGGGCAAAACCAACCATTGAGATGAAAAGAAGGCTAAACCCCATTATGAAAGATGTGGTGAAAAAGAAGATTATAAAGTGGTTGGATGCCGGTATTATTTACCCAATCTTAGACAGTTCATGGGTAAGTCCTGTACAGTGCGTACCAAAGAAAGGGGGTATGACAGTGGTGAAGAATGAAGCTAATGAGCTCATCCTTACTAGAACAGTTACAGGATGGAGTGTATGTATGGACTACCGCAAGCTGAATAAAGCCACACGCAAGGATCACTTCCCCTTGCCGTTCATTGATCAGATGTTGGATAGGCTAGCGGGACATCAGTTCTATTGTCTCTTGGATGGATATTCCGGATACAATCAAATTGCCATAACCCCGGAGGATCAAGAGAAAACTACATTCACATGCCCATACGGTACATTTGCATTCCGGCGTATGTCTTTTGGTTTATGTAATGCACCAGCAACCTTTCAACGGTGCATGATGGCGATCTTCTCCGATATGGTCGAACAGAATTTAGAGGTATTTATGGATGACTTTTCCGTGTTTGGTGATAGTTTCGACTTATGTTTGAAAAATCTGATTTTATTGTTGAAGCGATGCGTGGAGACTAACCTGGTCCTTAACTGGGAAAAATGTCACTTTATGGTGAAAGAAGGGATTATTTTGGGGCATAAAGTTTCTGCAGCAGGGTTAGAGGTGGATAGAGCTAAGATTGAGACGATTGAAAAACTACCTCCTCCATCATCGGTAAAAGGAATTCGAAGTTTCTTTGAACATGCAGGTTTCTACAGACGCTTCATTAAAGACTTTTCAAAAATTTCAAAGCCCTTATGTTCTCTATTGGAGAAAGATGTGCCTTTCAAGATGGATCAGTCATGTATCGAGGCTTTTGAGGTACTAAAGAAGAAATTGGTCTCTACTCCAATTATTGTGGCGCCCGATTGGTCTTTACTGTTCGAATTGATGCGCGACGCCAGTGACTACGCAGTGGGAGCAGTGTTGGGACAATGTCACGACAAGATTTTTCACACAATCTACTATTCCAGCAAGACGCTGACGGATGCCCAGTTGAACTACACAACCACCGAAAAAGAGTTACTTGCAGTTGTGTTTGCCTTTGACAAATTCAGAGCATATCTTATTGGCACCAAGGTAATTGTTTATACTGATCATTTTGCCATTAAATATCTGATTGAGAAGAAGGATGCCAAACCGCGGTTAATCCGGTGGGTATTGTTGTTACAAGAATTTAATCTGGAGATCCGTGATAGAAAAGGTACCGAAAATCAAGTGGCGGATCATCTTTCCCGGTTGGAAAATGCGGAGGTACAAAAAGAAGACAAAGTAATGATCAATGAGAAATTTCCGGATGAACAACTTTTCTGAGTAACAACAATATTGCCATGGTATACTGATTACGTGAATTACGTAGTGGCTAAGGTCTTACCACCAGATTTGACTTCACAACAACGTAAGAAGTTTCTCCACGATGTGAAGCAATACTATTGGGATGAACCATTTCTATTCAAGGCTTGCGTGGATCAAATGATTAGAAGATGTGTGCCACATGAAGAGATGGATAACATATTGGGTCATTGCCACTCATTAGATTACGGAGGTCATTATTCTGGTGATCGTACAGCAGTTAAAGTGTTATAATCGGGATTTTTCTGGCCTTCTCTGTTCAAAGATGCGTACCTTTATGTGCTGAAGTGTGATCGATGCCAGCGAGTAGGCAATATCTCCAAGCGCAATGAAATGCCACTCAACACAATTTTGGAGGTTGAATTGTTCGACGTGTGGGGAATCGACTTTATGGGACCTTTCCCATCTTCCTTTAATAATCAGTACATTCTGTTGGCGGTAGATTACGTTTCTAAATGGGTAGAAGCCGTTGCTTTACCCACAAATGATGCCAACGTTGTTCTCCGATTCTTAAAGAAAAACATCTTCACACGATTTGGGATGCCGAGGGCGATAATAAGTGATGAGGGAACTCACTTCTGCAATAAACAATTCACAAAGTTACTCACAAAATATGGGGTTCGTCATAAAGTTGCAGCCGCGTATCATCCCCAAACCAATGGTCAAGCAGAAGTCTCGAATCGAGAAGTCCAGCGAATTCTAGAAAAGGTGGTCAATCTGTCATGAAAAGATTGGTCATTGCGTCTTGACGATGCCCTATGGGCATATCGAACAGCATATAAGAATTCGATCGGCATGTCACCTTATCGAATGGTCTACGGAAAGGCATGTCACCTCCCGGTTGAACTAGAACACAATGCACACTGGGCCATTCGAAAACTTAATTTCGATCTACAAGCAGCGGGTGAGTAAAGGTTACTGTAGTTAAATGAGATGGACGAATTTAGGTTCAATGCCTATGAGAACGTAAAACTCTACAAGGAGAAAGTCAAAGCTTGGCATGATAAGAAAATTCTTGATCGTACATTTGAACCGGGCCAACAAGTCTTTCTTTTTAATTCACGATTGCATTTATTTCCTTGGAAATTGAAATCCCGGTGGTCCGGGCCGTTCGTTATTATATCTGTCGCTCCACACGGAAACATTAAAGTCGAATAACCGAATTTAAAATGGAAGTTTAAGGTAAACGGTTAACGACTTAAACATTACTGGAGTGGACCTACCGAACGTCAATCCACGGTCATGTACCTATCCGATCCAGTGGCCAACTGAGCACAACAACAAAGTTGGGATGACGACTTGAAACCAAGCGCTTTAGGGAGGCAACCCCATAATTTTTAGTTTAATATGTTTCATTTTTCTTCATTTAATATGTGTTGTGTGCTCTGTTTCATTCGTTTTATTATTTGTTAGTGTAAGTTCTGCTTAATATTCTTTCTGTATCATGTCTACGCAGTGCACGTGGAGATTGCAGAACAGAGGCTCAGTACTCAGTGGCCACACAAGAAGAAGGAGGATATGCAGCGCCTTGGCGCTTGACTTGCCCACAAACTCAGTGCCCCGACGCTTGACCAATGCATCAATCCTTGTTGTCCAGTGCCCCGGCGCTCAAGCCTTAAGCAATTCCAGCGCCCCGGCGCTGGAGGTCTATAGCAATCCCTGACGTACAGCGCTCCGACGCCCAATGCCAAGGCAAATTCAGCTCCCCGGCGCTGGGCTCGTATGCCAACCCCTGATGAATAGCGCCCCGATGTTGTAGCAAGAGTAAAACCTAGTGCCCCGACGCTGGGATCAGTTTCTGAATGGTTTTAAAAAGTTTGCACTCCTAATTGTCAATAAATTCAATTTCCTCTACACTTCTAACTTCTCCACACCACTTTTGCCATTGTTAAATCTGAAGTTGTTCATTCTTTCATCTCACATCACTTACACTTCTTGCACGTTACATTATTCTGTGGAGATTCAAGAAAATTCTGTCCATACTTGTTTCTAAGTTATTCGTTGTAGATCAAAGGTATGTTGAACACATAAATTACAATCATAATCCTCTCATGATTCGGTCATGTTGCCTTCAGGATTAAATATGAGAGATCCAAATCTAGTGTATGTTACCCATTCTGACCTATTCCCATGGGTCATGCATACTCTTACATGTCAATTGAGTCCCTTCTCTGCTAAAGTAATGCTATTATGGCTTCTATATATGAGTGTGTTTGTATGATGCGCCCATATGCATGAATCTATGAAACTTACATCAGGACTACAAGATGTTTGCTATATTGCCTGAATGAACTATAATTGCTAATTTCCTTTTGCAGGCGTGGATATCTCTTCCTCTAATCATGTGACCATCTTTGCTTGTTCTTAATTGAGTAGATTCAAGGGCCAATTTTATGCGCTACCCATGTTTGACATATATACCGTTCTTAGCTATATAATTGTTCACGTCACATCTTTTGAGCATATCACGCACCTCTTTGATCAAATATGCTTTGCAGACATAAAATAAGGCGAATTACTCAAATTTTAACTTTCTTGCTAATAGATGTCTCATATTACCCCCAACCATGTATTCACCTGGCACTTATGTTGAAGTTTGGGGGTTGTGATCAGGGTTAGTTTCTATACAGTCGCATAATACTACCTTTTAATACATATGAATGTGCTTTCTAACAGATTGTTCTGCATGGCTTCAAAGCGACAACGTGGAGAAGGTTCCGGTTCCGCCTTGGCTCCACCCAAATTTGATAATCGAAGGTTTGTCAGCGCTGAGGCATAGGAACGTTACAACAAGATGGCTACCCGCTCTCTCATCCCTGAACGAGGTTTAAGGCCCGATCAATCCAAAGACGAGGATATAGCGATCATGATAGCTAAGAGGAATTGGTTCACACTCACCAAACAGCCCGATCCAGCCGTGATTGCAGTCGTCACCAAACTACCACTATGGGGTGTTTGTGAGGGGCAAAACTGTTGAAATTGGCGAAGAGGACATAAACGGGTGTTATCAACTGCCATTAGAGGGCCTGAACGATGAGTATGCTAGTCTTGTGAGTGACGGGCCAGACTATGAAAAGATAATTCGCGAGCTTTGTCAACTGGGCACCACATGGACAGTGCATAAACGTGGCAGCATGACATTCCCTCTATCTCACCTCAGTCTATATGGAAAGGCGTGGTATGCCTTTATTTGCGCCAAACTCATGCCATGCACACATGTGAGCCATGTCACCAAAGAGAGAGTTGTAGTGCTGTATTCCATTATACAAGGCCTAAAGATTGATGTTGGCTACCTTATCCAGCAGTCCATTCTCTGAGCGTCACGACGAGGAACCACAGGAGGTTTACCCCATCCGTCTTTAATCTGCGTTTTATGTGCCAAATTTGGGGTCAAATGGAAATCCGATGAGATGATTCAAATGCCTATGCCAGTTTTGGACCATAAGTTGATTAGCAGGTATAAAGTGTGGACTGGTGGGGAGAACCACCCTAGGGGATTGGGTTTCATAATTCCCCAAGTTGACGCTATACAAGCTCCACCACCTCAAGCTCCACCTATTTATGGTCCTTCTTCTGCAGCTCAACGTGGTGTGGTTCCTAAAGCGGTCCAACGTGAAATTGACGGCTGGTTTTATAACCTAGAGTCCCAGAATGTCCGTTTGTCTGAACGTCAAGATGTTATCTATAAGTACTTGGTTGACTAATTTGCTGCTCAAAATGCCATGAACGCCCAACTGTTCCCGGGTGTTAATCTCAGCCAGTTTCCCACTGCTCTTATTCTGCCTGTGTTCCCCCTTTCTGATCTAGAGATGAGTGAGGATGATGATGCTCCACCCGAGGCATAACCTCGTTAGGGAAGTCCTCTATTTTATATTATTATATCTTTCGCATGAGGACATTGCTCTTGATAAGTTTGGGGGTAGTTAGTTTTATTTTGCATTCGTAGTTTGTGGATAATTCATGTTTTTAAATTGGGAATTGTTATTGTTGCTTAAATGTTGCATTTAGGATTGCATGTTAATTCCAGCTTTTGATAGTACGTACGTATGTTTGGGGCCAATGATGAAATTAAATTTGTATGAACATGTCTAGTAAGGAGTGTTAAGTTAGTGATATGATTTTCTTGACATGATTTAAATCTTTATTTGTTTGACACTGTTATTATAAGGTTAGCACGTTTTAAAAAATGACCATGATGGTTATGATAGTTTAAATGGATAGATAATAGAGTTCTAAAGGATGAATGCTAGTGAAAATAAGGGATCAATTTGAATAGCTAGTGAAGACTGAATTGAGACATAAAATCAAGTTTGGGGGAAAAATATTTGGAGTTATAATTTAAATAGGTACACTTAGAAGGGGGGGTTGAATAAGTGTAGGCACAAACTATGTCCAATTTTTATTTCTTATCAAAAATTCCTTGAGTGTTTAATGTAGTAAGTTGGATTACTGATATGGATAGAATGCAGGTTGCTGGATAACTAACAGAATATTCGAGTATAGAATGCAATCACACAAACACCATAATTTTTACGTGGTTCAACTACTACCCTCTAGAATAGTAGCCTAATCCACGTCCAATACCAACTAGTATTGGAGACTCACTTTTATTCAACTTTTCCAATTACAATACAAGTTTTATCAAATTTGAACACCTTTGTTCCTTGTGCACATATGCACTCTTAAGCACCTATGCTTTCCTTTAACTTGACTGTAATAAGTTATCAACCCAAACAAGACAAGATTACCCAATACAATATAGATTTAGATATGTCAATTAAAATACAGTACTAGAGGTCTAATGATCAAGCAATATATTACTTACCAACTCAAGGCTCTAGTATGAAATGATATGCAAGAAGGATATTACCAGAATGTATTCGAAGCTACAACTCTGTTCTTAATGCAATCAATATCTATCTCAGTGAAAAATAATCTCATAGCTTGTATGCTATTATTTTCTGTGTATGTTTTTCGTGTATGAATATGTTAATGAGTTCGATTTATATAGACAACTTCTAGGATATTACCGTTGTACATGTTTGCTGCTGTGATATGCTGATTGAAACACTTTGCACAAATCTTGCCGTTCAATATCAATCAAGATTATATACAGCATGATTTAGTTTACAGGGATTCTATTTATCAGAGATATCACGACATCGGTATTTTAATTGATTTCCTTTGTAAGAGAAAGAATTAAAGTAGATTTCGTTCAATCTCAATCGCACAGTTGACATATATTATCTTTATATGTGCTGGCATGTTTCCATATATCTTGACATGCATTGGTCCGTTAGCCACTTAAGTTATTTTAAAATATGGGACGAGATAATGATAAATGATTTCTGCAATGAATGTGCAATATGGTAATATATGCAATCAACTAGTTATCTTAATTAATTTCCTAGAATTAAGACCCTTGATATATGACTCAATCTATGTAGTGTGATTTATGATGCAAGATCTATGATGTCATGATTTATGCTTACCATAATTACCTGCTGGCCGGTGTCCATATGTATTGGGTCGTTGATGACACCCAATTGAATTCCTTTAATCATGGGACCGTGAACCTTGGATTTTTGCATAACTAAGGGTAATTTAATTTAATCAATCTTTTTGTTCTGCTGAACAGTTTTTAATTCCTTAGCAAATATTGAGCAAATAATGGTCATGCATATTATGTGCTCGATAATTTATCATGTGACACCAATTATGAATATGGACGTATATGCCATGCATTTCCTAGAGCCTTATTTTGGAAAGTAATAAGTGCTAGGATCTTACATATATTCCTAGGACTCAATTTAGCTTTTCTTTCTTCAAGGACATCTTGACTTTGGACTTTCCTCCTTGATGTTCCTGAAATGTTATAAGACATGATTAGTAAGCAATTTTGGTCATCATCAAAACATAGGGTGTGACATAAGTCTACATTCTTCCCCTTTTTGATGATGACAACAGAGTAATTATGGCTCCCCCTAAAACCATGCATTTCAAGAGAGTTACAACTCCCCCTTAATTTGTGCATACTGTTAACTGCATATATGCAGTGTTCGGACAACACTATTTTCTGACAAGTTCAAAATAGCCCTGCATTTTCTGGTTAGTCCATAATATGTTTAAGACAAAAATACAGGAAACGATTAAGCCATCATCCATCAATAATTTTAAACCATAGTCTTAACATCACAGGTTAAAAAGAAATTTTTTAAAAAAATTATCTTTGGGAGCAGGGAAAGGGAAAGCCAAAAGCAAGCAAAAGTCTTCTCCCCCTTTGGCATCAATCAAAAAGGAGTGTCTGAAATACCGAAAGGGATAGTACATCTAATCATCGTTCTCCTCAAGATTAACATGATTTACTTCGCGGGTAATGAAATAGGGTCGGTGAAGCCTGCGGTGCATGATCTCTTCCAGGGACAGTGTATTGGCAAATCTGGGGGGGGGTCGAGCAATGAAGGTAGGAGGAGGTAACGGCAGGTCCAGAAAGTCTCCTTGATATTCGGCTATCCAATTGCATTGGGGCCATTCGGGTATGCGTGCTTGGACTTAGTTTGCTTGCAACTCCTCACTAAGATCATTCAGGCGGCGCTCGGTAAAGCGTCCCAGAGTTCCAATTTGGTTGCTGATGAACTTGAGCTCAGTACTCAATTGACAGGCGTTGCGGTTCATCTTCCGTTGTAGGGCTTCAACCATTGCCCGAGTGTGCAACTCGAAACCGGCTTGAAGGTCAATAAACTCATCTTCCACATTGCGAAACATAGCATTAAGATCATCACACCGAATAGGGAGCTTGCCTTTCTCAAGAACGGAGAGACGGAGTTGGATGTCTTTGATATCAGAAGTGATTTGGGCTTGATTATTGGCGATTGTGTGAAGGATAGTGAGAATTTTAGGGGAAGGGGGAAGTGAAGTAGGCGGTATTGGTTTGGGAATTTCTGGAACCAAACGAATGAATTTCCCTTTAAGCAGAGTGATATGAGCCCCTTTGAGATAGTTCGAATCGATAGAATCAGTCAAATTGATACAACCCTCATCATCGAGTGGAATTTAGAAGTGGGTAAAGAGTGTGGTGAGGAAGCAACTGTAGGGCAGACATTTTTTGGAATGTTTAACACAGTGAATCATGTGTTTTAACATCATGAGTGAAAAGTTAAAAGGTTGACCGGTCATGATTAACGCTACTAAGACCAAATCCTGATACGTGAAATCAGCGCCACCACCGAGACTAGGGAGAAGATTGTATCGTAACAGTTTGTGAAGAACAATTGTAAGAGGAGACACGTCGGTGGTCTTAGGAAGGGTGACAGAGGACACTGTTGGGTCATCCAACACAATCTGAAGCTATACTAGGGGGACGGAGGTAGAGATTGGCCCCTTGAGAGTGAAGGACGATCAATGGGGTGTATGGGATGACAAGATACTCCCTAAATCCATGGATGTGAAGAACAAGGATTTATCTTTAACAAACGAGGTGTAGCAATCGCCATTATTTTTAAGATTGGTATAAAACTGCTGAACTAATTTGGGGTAGGCTATCGAGGGAGGGGTTCTTAAGGAAGACAGACCACATGACTTAAAGAGACGATGAAGGGGGGGAATTTTGATAGTAGAACATGTCTATCAATTTTTCATAGACAAAAGATTTTTGACAGGTGGAGGTTTTAAAACGTAGTTCGAAATTATGGCCTCTAAAAAAGTCATCAGGCACATCATGCAAGGAGACGGAGAGAGGTATTACCGGTATAGGAGGCGAACCAGGTGAGGGGTTGGTGAGCTTTCGGCGTTTGTGACCAGTTGATGTCCCAATTGGAGGTGGGGAAGGTAGACTGGCTTCGGATTCAGGAGGGGAGGAGCCACCGGAGATTATCATGATAGAGGATGGCCTTCGCTTCAGTTTTCGAGTGACCGTTGGTTGAGATGGTGGAGATGGAGGTGAGACTTCGTCTTCTGATTCATCACGAAGCTGTTTGCCTCGTCTTGTTCTCATTGTAGCAGAGAAAAATGGAGTCGATTGAGATTATGAGATGGATTGAAGAGTCTGAAATAGAGAGAGAGAGAGAGAGAATACGGCTTCTAGTCTTTATGTATAAGACACGGTATCTAGATATGGGAAGTGGTGAAGCCGTCCTTGGGAAGGAGAGAATCTGAAAAGATTTTAATGGGCGTAATTATGGCTGAATAGATACACCAGTAATTTGGCTGTCTAATCGCTTTAATCCACTCGGTTCATATTTGTATTACACATATGCCGAGTTCTCTCCTTAGAGTACTGAATCTTTCTTCCCCGATAGGTTTTGTAAATATATCTGCTAGTTGATGCTCAGTGGGAATAAATATTAATCTTATTAATCCTTTGGACACATTGTCTCTAAGAAAATGGTGGCGCATACTTCTATGTGTTTTTTGTACGAGAATGTAGTAATCGATTTTTAGAAATGGCTATGGTACTTGTATTATCACGATTATATGGGCACATTTTCACATATGATGTCAAAGTCACATAGTGTTTGGCGCGTCCATAAAATTTGGGAGCAAAGAACTTCCTGTTTGCTAAATATTCACCCTCGATCGGTGGTGGATAGAGCGGCTGATGTTGTTTTTTGCTGTGCCATGAGACAAGACTTTGTCCCAAAAATGTACATGCACTGCTTGTGCTTTTTCTATCTATTTGACAACCTGCATAGTCAGCATCTGAATAACCCATTAAATCAAAATTGTCATATTTTGGATAGAATAATCCTAAATTAGTAGTACCACTCAAATATTTAAATATTTGTTTAACAGCCTTTAAGTGGGATTCTTTGGGTTTGGCCTGAAACCGAGTACATAGACACACACTGTACATTATATCAGGTCTAGAAGCAGTTAAATATAGTAGGGATCCGATCATACCTCTGTATTTTGTTACCTCTACATCCGTACCTTTTTCATCTGCTGTGAGTTTTATTGATGTACTCATTGGTGTGGTCTTTGAGTTTGAATTATCAAACCCGAATCTCTTAAGTAACTTTTTTGTGTACTTGGTTTGATGAATGAATATACCTTCATGATTTTGATTAATTTGAAGGCCCAGAAAGTAGTTGAGTTCTCCCATAAGGCTCATGTCAAACTCTTTGTGCATGCATTTGGAAAACCACTCACAAAGAAAATTATTAGTAGCACCAAATATTATATCGTCTACATAAATTTGTGCAATAATAATATCTTTATTTTGACGTTTAATAAATAGCGTGGAGTCAATTTTACCTCGTATGAACCCATTTGATAAGAGATACTTACTTAATCTTTCATACCAAGCCCTTGGAGCTTGTTTGAGTCCATAGAGTGCCTTCTTGAGTTTGTATACGTAATGTGGGAACTTGTCATGCTCAAATCCAGGTGGTTGTTTTACATAGACTTCTTCATTTATGTACCCGTTGAGGAAGGCGCTTTTAACGTCCATTTGGTGTAGCTTGAACTGTCTGAAACAAGCAAATGCTAGTAGTATACGAATGGATTCCAAGCGGGCTACTGGAGCAAATGTTTCTTCATAGTCTATTCCTTCTTGTTGGTTATATCCTTGAGCAACTAATCTTGCTTTATTTCTTGTAATTGTTCCGTACTCGTCAAGCTTGTTTTTGAAAACCTATTTAGTTCCAATGATGGACACATCTTTTGGGGGAGGGATTAACTCCCACACTTGACATCTTTCAAATTGTTGTAGCTCTTCCTGCATAGCTAGAAGCCAATTCTCATCAAGTATGGCTTCTTTGGTGTTCTTCGGTTCAATTTGGGATAGAAATGCTGAGAAAGTACACATATTTTATGTTTTTCTTCTTGTTGTAACTTTGTCATTTATGTTTCCAATGATGTTTTTAGGAGGATGGTTTTTGATGTATCTTGTTGATTTTGGAAGTTGAACATCATGTATTACTTCTTCAGTAGATTCAGAATTGTGGTCTTGTTGTTCATCCATTTCAACTTCTTTGAATATGTTCTGATTTTAAGTATTCGGTTCTTTGGATAGAGTCTTGAACTTGCTGTTTTTCTAATCCAGCTTGCTGGATTGGTTCCATAGTCTTGCTGTTTTGCTTTATGTGGTATGATGGATTTACAGCAGTCTCTAAAATTCCTACATCTTCTTCTCTTTCTTTTGGAATATCATGGTTAAGTTCATTAAATTTGATATGTATAGATTCTTCGATACACAGTTTTTGCACATTATAAATGCGATATGCTCTATTATTTTGTGCATAGCCAATGAAGATTCCCTCGTAAGATCTAGCATCAAACTTGCCTAAGTTACCGCTAGTGTCAAGAATAAAGCATTTAGATCCAAAGATTTTGAAATTGCTTATATTAGGAAGTCGTTTATTTAATAATTCATATGATATTTTTTAAAAGAATTGGACGGATTAACACTCTATTTAGTACATAATAACATGTGTGTTTACAACTTTATTAAAAATTCTTTGGGAGTTTACTTTCTTGAATTAGTGTCCTAGTTGTTTCTTGTAATGTACGATTTTTCCTTTCTACCACTCCATTTTATTGAGGGGTTCTAGGTGTTGAGAATTCATGAGTTATTCCTTTTTGATTACAGAATGTAATAAAATCCTTTTGAAATTCAGTACCATGATTACTTCTGATTCTTATAAGATTAAGACTGTATTTGGTTTCTAAATTTTTAATCAGCTTTTCAAATTCTTTAAATGCCTCATCTTTTGTTTTAAGGAATAGTACCCATGTATATCTAGAGAAATCATCGACTATCACAAAAGCATAGAATTAACCGTTTAGACTAGCATGCCTTTCAGGTCCAAATAAATCGAAATGAAGCAATTATAAGGGAGAAGAAGTTGATACCATGTTTTTGGCTGTGAACAATGTTCTTACTTGTTTTCCGAGTTGACAAGGTTCGCATATACCTTTCTTCTCGAAATTCACTTTGGGTAATCCTCTTACTAAGTTCTTTGATGACAACTTCTTGATGAGGTCCATATGAACATGTCCCATTCTTCTATGCCACAAATTTGCTTCATCTTGAACAGTTGCAAGACATAATTCTTCCTCCTGTCGCTCAAAATCAAGATTATATATATTCCCTTCTCTTTGGGCAACTAAAGCAGCATTGTTAGTACCATGTGAAATTGTACATTTATCTTTTTCAAACTCTACTTGATGTCCATTATCCATTAATTGACTAACACTGATAAGATTGAATTCTAGTTTGTTAACAAGGTGAACATTATCAATGTTAACCTTACCATTACCGATTTCACCTTTCCCAATTATTTTGCATGACCGATTATCACCGAATGTGACAGTTCCATGTTTCTTTTTGACATTTAGTTCCATGTACTTAGATTTTGTCTCCTGTCATATGGCGTGAACATCCGCTATCAAGGATCCACTTTTGAGAAGATACTTTGGCTTTGAAACATACCTGTATAAGAGAGATACAATTTATATTTTTGGTACCCATATCTTTTTGGGTCCACTTGTGTTAGTTGAAATCACATCACTTTTCTTTATCCATACGGCTTTACTTCAATTTTTCTTTCTTGAGCATTTTATCTCTAGATGTCCTTTAATGCCACAATTTTTGCAAGAAGTAAAAGGTGTGCAATAATTTAATTTAAACGATGACTTAGATTTTAACATTTTAACTTCTTTTCTATATATTTGGTTGTAGCCTATGCCTTGTTTATCATAACTGGGTCTTTGTTTTTCTAGCATAACATTTTGGTTTTCTTCCCCATGAACAAATTTAGCTAGAGAGATTTTTAACGATTCTATTTCTTTTTGTAGAGTATTAGTTGGAGGTGTTTTATTAGTCGATTCATTACCAAATGCATCAATGCATACATCTCTCATTTTTATCTCATTTTTTAGTTTTTCAACCTCATTATTTAGCTGTTTTACCTTGTTGAACAGTATTTTATTGAAATTATCTAAATATCCATTCTTTGCTGCTAGTACCTTTTCCTCATTTGTGTGTGTTACTTTTTCTAATTCTTTCTTTTCATCTATTAGCGCCTCCACTTCGCCCATTAAAGTGTTTACTAGATCTTTTAAGTACATATTTTTTTCTTTTAGTTTTTCATTTTCTTGTTTCAAAGTAATACCATTAGAAAGAAGTACCTCATTGGATTCACCTTCAAGTCCCATGAAGCATATTTGAGACAGTTCTTCGTTTGCGTCTATTTCCACTTCAGATTCTTCATCATCACTCCATGTTAGGAATGCTTTATGCTTTTTGAACTCCTTATTTCCTTGATTTCCTTTGTTTTTGAGTTGGAAGCAATCCTTTTAAAATGACTTGAGTCGTCCACACTTTCGAACAGTTTCTTCGGTTGGCTTTGCTTTGAATTTGTTTGCGTTGAATGTATTTTTCCTTTGATTCTTTCTTTGAAGTAGGCCTTTAAGTCTTCTTGACATCATGGCTATTTCATCATCCGAGTTATTCTCAAGCTCTTCTTCAATTCCTGCATTTAAAGCTAGTACCTTCTTTCGAGGAACTTCTTCCTCGTCATTATATCTTTTTAATTGATGTTCATATTCTTCCAGTTCACCAAAGAGAGTTAATGTATCCATAGAAGAAATATTGACGGAATCTTGAAGAGTAGTAATTTTAGATGTAAACCTTTTGGGCATAGCCCGAAGTAACTTACGGTTGATTTCACTTTGTGGAATTGACTTGTCGAGCAACTTTAAAGAATTTATAAGTACCAAGAATCGTGCTTGAGCCATTTTGATTGTTTCGTCTCTTTCCAGTTTAAACATTTCGTAATCATGTATGAGCATACTTAGCTTAACTTCTCGTACTTTGGAAGTTCCTTCGTGACTTACCACTAGGGTATCCCATATCTCTTTTGATGTGTTGCATGAAGAAACTTTATCTATTTCGGATTGAACCATGCCACTAAGGAGAGTGTTCATTGCTTTTGAATCGTATGACACCATGTATGTTTCGGTTGAGTCCATCTCGAGTAGAGTTTTTGGAGTACCATCATCTTTCCTTGGGATTACCGGTCCATTCTCTACCACCCACCATTCCCATGGGTCTCGCTTGAGATATATCCTCATCCGAAATTTCTAGAAGTTATAGTTCTCAGTTCCAAAAAGTAGAGGAGGTCGGTTGGTTGATTGTCCTTCGTGATGAGCGCTTCCAAGTTGTGCCATGTCAGAATCTTTCCCTACAAGTCACCTTTAAGACCAAGATAAGTAGAGCCAAGCTCTGATACCAAATGCAATTTAAATAGGTACACTTAGAAGGGGGGTTGAATAAGTGTAGGCACAAACTATGTCCAATTTTTATTTCTTATCAAAAATTCCTTGAGTGTTTAATGCAGCAAGCTGGATTACTGATATGGATAGAATGCAGGTTGCTGGATAACTAACAGAATATTCGAGTATAGAATGCAATCACACAAACACCAGAATTTTTACGTGGTTCAACTACTACCCTCTAGAATAATAGCCTAATCCACGTCCAATACCAACTAGTATTGGAGACTCACTTTTATTCAACTTTTCCAATTACAATACAAGTTCTATCAAATTTGAATACCTTTGTTCCTTGTGCACCTATGCACTCTTAAGCACCTATGTTTTCCTTCAACTTGACTGTAATAAGTTATCAACCCAAACAAGACAAGATTACCCAATACAATATAGATTTAGATATGTCAATTAAAATACAATACTAGAGGTCTAATGATCAAGCAATATATTACTTACCAACTCAAGGCTCTAGTATGAAATGATATGCAAGAAGGATATTACCAGAATGTATTCGAAGCTGCAACTTTGTTCTTAATGCAATCAATATCTATCTCAGTGAAAAACAATCTCGTAGCTTGTATGCTATTATTTTCTGTGCATGTTTTTCGTGTATGAATATGTTAATGAGTTCGGTTTATATAGACCACTTCTAGGATATTACCGTTGCACATGTTTGCTGCTGTGATATGCTGATTGAAACACATTACACAAATCTTGCCGTTAAATATCAATCAAGATTATACACAGCGTGATTTAGTTTACAGGGATTCTATTTATCGGAGATATCACGACATCGATATTTTAATTGATTTCCTTTGTAAGAGAAAGAATTAATGCAGATTTCGTTCAATCTCAATCGCACAGTTGACATATATTATCTTTATATGTGCTGGCATGTTTCCATATACCTTGACATGCATTGGTCCGTTAGCCACTTAAGTTGTTTTAAAATGTGGGACGAGATAATGATATATGACTTATGCTATGAATGTGCAATATGATAATATATGCAATCAACTAGTTATCTTAATTAATTTCCTAGAATTAAGACCCTTGATATATGACTCAATCTATGTAGTGTGATTTATGATGCAAGATCTATGATGTCATGATTTATGCTTACCATAATTACTTGCTGGCCGGTGTCCATACGTATTGGGCCGTTGATGACACCCAATTGAATTCCTTTAATCATGGGACCGTGAACCTTGGATTTTTGCATAACTAAGGGTAATTTAATTTAATCAATCTTTTTTGTTCTGCCGAACAATTTTTAATTCCTTAGCAAATGTTGAGCAAATAATGGTCATGCATATTATGTGCTAGATAATTTATCATGTGACACAAATTATGAATATGGACGTATATGCCATGCATGTCCTAGAGCCTTATTTTGGAAAGTAATAAGTGCTAGGATCTTACATATATTCCTAGGACTCAATTTAGCTTTTCTTTCTTCAAGGACATCTTGACTTTGGACTTTCTTCCTTGATGTTCCTGAAATGTTATAAGACATGATTAGTAAGCAATTTTGGTCATCATCAAAACATAGGGTGTGATATAAGTCAACAGGAGTATATAAGCTTTGAAAAAATAAAAAAATAAACACCGTGGCATGCTTGTCTAGTTTTGTGACCTTTGTTACTTGAGTAAGTAAGCCCGAGGGGATTGTCTCTACACCTAGCGCCCTAAGGTCTTAATGGCTTGGGAGTCGTTGGTCGAAAGCTCGTTAAGGTAACACTGAAAAGCCTAAGGGAATAAGACAATGCATAGTCATGAGAAAAAAAATATATATATGTATATATATATATATATATAAAGCGGGAAAAGTGCAAATAGCCCCCGTTATAAAAAAGCATAAGTATTACATTTTGACCCTTGAACTTTGGTGATTGTTTGATTTCCGTTGAATCAAGTTTATTTGATGAGTTCTCAAGTTTACACTGTATGATGCCTTCAAAGGAAGCTATTATCTTTCATATTTTTGCTTTTCATTAGTTAGCATGGTTGTTGAACACACACTCACAATATCTGTAATAACAGATTTAGATTCATTGATTGTTGGGATATTATTGATCTGCTTTAACATGATGTATTAGCATGTTTTTGTGATTTTTCTGAGGCCGATGGATATACGTGAGCTATTGGATTGCTGGAATTAAGATCATTTAGATAGTTTGCATTTGCATGATGTTTACTTTTCGTGTTGTTTGTGTTTTGTTGCTTGAGGACACGCAACGATTTAAGTTTGGGGGTATTCGATAATTAGGTAATATAACCATGAATCTGATATACTTGGGCTTAAATTTGTGTATTCTCAAGTCCTTTAGTAGCATTTTTACTGTGTTTATGTTTTGTATTGCAGATTTGGGAGCTGTAGGGGTAATTCTGGGATTTCAAGCTTATAATGGCAGAATGGTAAAAAAGCTGAAGACCAGTGTCGGGGCGCTCTACATAGTTCATTTCCTAGCGCCTGGGCGCTGGGCCTCGACTGGCGTTGACCAGGGACGCACGCGTGGATCAGGCGGCTGACTTGTATTAAAGGCATTAAAGAGGTGGTTATGTGACAAATTGAGTTGGAAATGGATTGTGGTTGGACACGTGAAGTATATAAGGATTATTTCTATTGAAGTAGGGGACGAATCTACACAATTGGAGGCTGATCAAGGAGTCAAGAGGGGAATTTGCAGAATTTCATTGAGAGTTTTTCTT
The DNA here is from genome assembly GCA_020205615.1 of Panax quinquefolius. NCBI lineage: Eukaryota > Viridiplantae > Streptophyta > Magnoliopsida > Apiales > Araliaceae > Panax > Panax quinquefolius. Next base: position 58,702,273 of record CM035151.1, on the reverse strand, counting down.
CTTCTTCATTCTTTCAATTTGTGTAATTCTTTAAGGATGATTTTTCAAAGATTGTTGGTTTTAATTTCTGCTATGAACTAATTTCTTAAATTAAGATTTCAATTGAACCTTTTATGGCTATTAATTAGTTATTCAATGTATTCCAATTATTTATGTTGAAGTGAATTGTTTATCTTGCCTTGCATTTATTAATTAATTATTCGGCCAGTAATTACCTTGTTACTCTAGAAGGAATTGAAAGAGGAATTCTAGGGTTAGAACTGGGCATGGTAACATGTGACTTAGTTATTTGCATGGTGAATAATTAGGTTTGTGAATTGAATGAAAATATCTGTTCATCGCATGTAACACATAAGGAATTGGGATTGAAAGAGTTTAATTCAATTGTTTTGCATAGGAATATAACAAGATTAATCTGGATTAAATAGAAGTCAATTGATTACTTGGAAAAGGACTTTTGGCATTTGAGAATTCCTGTTAACAATTCGTTAGGCATAATAATTGGGATAATTGGATAATTGATTTATAGTTCATAATTGGGGATATTGAAGTCTTAATCCTTATTTATCTTAATTCATTCAAATCTTAGTTTTGTTTATTTGTGTTATTTTAGAATAATATCTTTTAATTGTTTAACTTTATTTTCTTAATTATAAAAATCACATTTTATGGTTGTTTAAATAAAATTGGATTGATACAATACTAGTAGTTGGAATTTGTTAATTAGAATTCTTTGTGGGATCGACACTCTATCTTGTCACTTTATTATTTATTGACCGTGTATACTTGCACGTTTGCTTTGATTGTGAAATCGACCAACAATAACGTGTTATAAAACTTTAGCAAAGTGTAAAAGATACTCTTATAATTACTGCATAAATTTAGAGAGAATAAGCAAGACTTCAGAGAAAATTCACTTTCTTATTTTTCCTTCAATATGCTTACCTTATATAGGCATTGCACGAGAGAAGGAGACAAAAGAAAAGAGGAAGGAGATCACGGGGGGAAAGAAGAAAAGGTGGAGAGCACGGAGGAAATAGGAGAAGGGAAGGCACGGGAGATTCCCTCATGAGGAGGTAATCCCATGCTGCATTACAACAGTTACAAATTTATGGTAGTTGTATAGTGGGAGATTTTATTACTTTTTTAACAATGTAAGAATAATTTTGTACTTTGAATTTTTGTCGCAAATGCTTCGGTCAAAAGCACAAATTTTGTGCTTCAATTAAACATGTTATTGAATCCAAATCTCTAATCTTTAAAATTGCTTTCGGAGAGTTACCAAACAACAAAATAAAACGTGCATCCATAGTTGCATGGTTCTCAAGAGTGAAACATTGTTTATCGTATTCAATAGCACATCATTTAAAATTAAAAACATAATAATAATAATAATAATAATAATAATAATAATAATAATAATAATAATAATAATAATAATACCACTACTACTAATAATAAAAAATTAAGATGCCAAACATTATTCATTGAACTTTTATAGCCGGAATATAGTTTACAAAAAGCACATTTTATGTAATACCCGTTATTTCAATAACATGTCATGATTTTATTACTGTTCATATATATATACTGACATACTGTCAGTGTATCAAATATAATTCCTTTATAAAAAGTCTTTTATTTTACAAAGATAAATAATTTTATATTTTAAAAGAATGTAATAATATAAGACAAAAGTAATTATTCAATTGTGATGCTTCATGTTGTATATGGAGTTAGAGTACAAAAAGGATTCTGGTGGTTTGATATTTGCACATATAATTAATTTTTGGTTGATGTATGGCAAGCTATATATATCATTTAGGTAGCAAAAAAAAATTGAATAGCAAAGATATAGAAGCAAAGGAGGTATATATGCTAAGCCCAACTTAATTGGCATTATTATTCAGCAATTTATAAATAGAGACTAAAATTCATGGTCAGATATATAATTAAGGAAATGACTTGTTCAAATTTTACACATATAACTAACTTGGCAAATGATCCTTCAAGGGAAGACTTTTATTCAATGCATTTCATAAAGAAGTGCAAATAAGTAGCTAATTAACAAACTCCTTTAATCAATTATTCTTTTCTGAGATCTTGAAGTGAAATCCCTCTGGAAATCTTATAATAGGAGCCCGGACAATTTTGCCTCCCTTGACTATTGCCCACCTGGAATTTAAGGAGAAAAAGAGATTTAAGAACTATTTGCTTGCATACTACAGAAATTATTCTTATTCTTATTTTCAAAAATAGTAGTCCCTAACTTAAGTAATTTTGAAGGTAAAATAGACTTCTGATAACATTCTAGATAATTATATATATATATATATATATATATATATATATATATATACTTTAGATATCTTTTATGAGATAAAAAAAAAGCTTTTTGTACTTCAATATATTTTTAAGGGACAGAGGGAGTACTACTCTTCCATAAACCATATATGTTTAGTTACCAGAGTTTGCAACGGTAGTACTTAATGTGTTTAGAGATCCAAAAGCACTGTAGCAATTTTGGTTCATTGCGTTTGAGTTTGAAATACTGCTTCGTATGTTAATAAATTGCGTTTGAAATAAGCTACTTATAGACGAACAATATTATCAAGTATTCTAAACGCACCGAACACTGCATAAGCTAGTAAACAAATAAGCACCAAGTGTATGTTTGATTACTCAGTGTTTGCAGCGTTTGGTCCGTTTAGAATGTTTGAAAGTTCAAACGCATTAAAAAATCTTGTTCGTCTAGTAATAACTTATTTTAAATGCAATTTACTTAATTCACAAACGCAACATTTGGGCCTAAAATGCAAAGCACCAAAATTAATACAGTGCGTTTGGAAGTTCAAACGCTACAAATGCTTACAAATCTTAAATGTAAAAGGAAAAAGATTAAAATATCAACTTACTTATATTTTGTGACCAGTACATGGAGAAAGGAGGCCAAAAACACCCTACTATACTCTGCACCAGCACATTGCTTCATCCCTACTCCAAATGGCATGAAACTCTTTGCAACAACGCTTGGCTGAATGTTCTGTATTTCATATATATATATATATATATAAAAAGTACAAAAATCAAAATAAGGAAATAAAAATCAACAATTCAAATGTAAATTTCCAAGATTTTAGTATCTTAAAATAAGATTTAGGACCTTCCAACGCCCTGGATTAAATTCTAGAGGATTATCAAATTCATCTTCGTTCAAGTGAAGAGCAGATGTGGCAATCATAATAACCCAGCCTGCTGGAATTGTATAACCTGCAAATGATTGATTTTTGATCTGTTAGTTTCAAATAATGGATGATATTAACCAATTTTCTTCATCGTCTAAAATGCAAATTTATCCTCTAGTTTATCACGTTTTGACAACATCGTCCTTCAGCTTTCATAATTGTCAAACCACACCTTCAGGTGCATTTTGTTGTTCAAACTGTACCCAAGTTTTAGTCCTTTTTTTTAGTTACGCTATCCATATACCTAAGTTTTTGTCGTGTAGAACGCTACAAACTGGAATATCAATTTGCATTTTAGTCCTTTTTTGTTACGCTATCTATATACCATTCACTGGGATATCTTTGAGGGCTCGTCGGAATAATCCTGGAGCAATATTTCCCAACCTAAGAACTTCATTGATAACCTGCAGAGTTTCTCGACAAAAGATGCACAAAGTAAACCAAATTATGGGTCTAAAGTCAAGAAAAGAGTGCTCGTTTTATTGATAGTAGTATAAAACAAACCTGACGTGTAAAAGTCATAGATTTATATTCATCCCATGTGAGTACGGACTCAAAATTATCTCTATTTTTAAGGATTGCCTCATTCTCAGCCTACAAAAATTGACACTCAAGTATTTATCTCCTCAAAATATGGGCAAATATAATTTTCCCGAGTAATTAATTGCTAAAAATATAAAATACTAACTGTTAATTCCTCCAATACTAAAGGATGTTCCGCAAGCAACTTGAAAGCCAATGCCAATGTTGTGGAAATTGAATCTGAGCTTACAAATAAAAGGCCAAACATTAGCTGAACAATGAAATCTTCAGTCAAGAATGCCTCTGTATTCATGTCTTGTATGAGGTGATCAAGCAAGTCATCGTGACGCTCCTGATCAGGCGAGTTTCGCCTCTTTCTCAACACATCGCCCATGGTTTTCCGCACCTCCTTGTGAATCTGGACAAAAGTTCAATAATTTTTTCGATCATCAAGTATTTATTTGATTTTAATACAACATCTACAATTGTTGTAATTACTCAACTAAAAAGTACTACTAATTTATAATATCATATTTGTTGCTTTCAAAACAAATGAATTCATATTAATTTTGACTTTTAAATTTTGTAAATTGACTTTAAAAAATCAAAATGTAGATTAGATGACTTATAAAAGTTAAATATAAAGAGAGAATAAGGCATTAATTGTAAGTTACCTTCAAACATTTATGATGTGCAGTACCAGGAATGTTCAATGGAAAGGACATTAAGCCTTCTACTAGGTCATTGAACATATCACTCAACTTCAATGGAGCATTTTCAACATCACCACTAAACAACTGCCTTGCAGCAAAATCAATACTCATCTGTCATGGCCACATTGTGCACAAAATTAGATTTCTTATAAACTTCTTTTTATTAAAAAAAAAGAAAGAAAGAAAAAAAGAAAGAAATTAAGTTTTGATATTAACAGGCTGAATTACATATATATCCTTAAAAGTTATCAGTCCGTTTCAAAGTAGCCCCTCAATTACTAAAGTGAACACTTAAATCCTTATAATTACATGACTTTAGTGTCAATTATATTCCTTGGGTTGAATTTTTCCCAATTTTGTTTCGTGCTAGTCATGCGTCTATCTAATAATGATACCTTTGTCATTTGACGATATAAATTATACTAAGTTCTCATGACTAAAATGTGAACGATATATTTTACATAATGAAATGACAAAGATATCCTTATAAAACAGGTGTATGACTAACACGTGACACAAAATTAAGAAAAATTCAACCTACTTTAAAACTGATGGGATGAACAGAATTGCAATTCAGCCTACTTGAACAAGAAATTTACCGTAATAGATGCGCTTTTCACTTCGACGGATTCTTGACTTGACCAATTTGAAAGAGTTTTGGAAACCATATCTTCCATTTGATGAATCAATTTTTCCTTGAGAGCCTCCACACCAAAGTGGTTCAATGCCAAGTTCCTTGTATATTTTCTCGAGGATTGACTAGCTTGATCAAACACTTCTGCAAATGTGTCAAGGGACCATGTATCTACCAATTTACCATCTTGCTTTAGGATGAAATAGTTAAATTCCCGGTCTCCTGTTACTATCACTGGCCTGCCAGCCACATTTGTTCGGAATATTGGACCATATCTGAGAACACAAGGGGATCATTTATTAATGACTTGATGATCGAAAACATTACACGTCAGCTTATATGATCAAGTTATGGATATTTTTGACAGTTTTTTGAAAGTTCAATAATTTTGAAGTAAAAAAATGTATGTTTTTTTGATAACTTGACAATAGTTCAATAATTTTTTAGCCATCAAGTCAAGTTGTTCTATTCTAAATGCAAAATGAATGAACTACTCAACAAATTAAATATTCCATCCATTCTAAAAAAAGAGAAAGATGGCCTCATTTCAAATGCAAGAAGTCAATTTATGAAATTTTAAATTTTACAGTTGATGAAAAACCATATAGTTCTGAAATTAGCAATTTTGTATAATCAGTATTACGCACAAGCTGATCACTTTAAAATGTCAAAATATGACTTGATGACCAGAAGAAAAAAAATGTCCAGCACCCATACTTTTGTCCTTGTCGAATAAATACGGATACTTAAAAGGACAAACTAAATACTCCATGTAACATGGGCTATAATTAATTAAGAAGCATAATTCATGAGATACCTTTTCATCCTATTCTTGATAAAAGGTGGAAGATCTAGAGATGCACTTGGCATGATCAGCTGAAGGGTCTCCCCTATAAAAGGCAGGCCCATGGAACCCGGCGGCAGTACTCCGTTGCATTTCGGATTCCTCCATTTGTAAAGCTTGTGAGTAAGGTAGACTGTAAGCAGTGCCACCACTGACAATCCGATGGTCGATAAATTAGCATTTGTCGCCATATTTTCGTATAAAGAAGACATTTTATAATTAAATCAAGAGAAGATGAAGCAATGAAAGAACCTTAAATCTTCATATATTTATATAGAGGAGAGACTAATTGTTCCTTTTGAATAATACAGGCCAGTTGAAGGCATAATTTTATTTTAATTTTTGTATGTATTTCTTAGTGTATAGTAAATGACACTTGTATCAATTTTTTAAGACTTTTCAAGTGAAATTCTATTTTTTGATTTTTAGTCATTTGGATCAATTTTAAGTCTTTTCAAGTGAAATTCTACTTTTTGATTTTTTTTTTAAAAATATTCTTCTTGTTGTTTGTTAACTGGCTTGAATATTTATTGGACTTTATTCTCTTGTTTTATACTAATGTTTAGTGCAGGTACAGTAAAACCCCTATTTACAAATATAGAATAACCTCCACAATATTATAAAAAAAATTGGTCCCAATTTGGGCCAGTTATATGTAAGTTATATGTAAGAACCCGAATTTTTAGAAAATATTAAAATAAGAATTTAATGAATAAAATTATTAAGTGTGAAATGGGTTCGAATAAAAACATTTATGTGATACGAGGTATGTAGGAATGTTTTACATAGGGTAATATGAACTATGTAATATGTGATTTTTGTATTAATAAATATATTATTATTATTATATATTGTTATTGATCACAGTTGAGATAAAAGAAGTGGATAAGATTTCCTATCGATAGTAAATAGTTTATAGGATTATTTTGTCATAGTAAGTGGGTGACATTAATGTATAATTGTCATTTTCTTGTGTATGTGTACTAATAACTGGTATGATTATAATATAGGTTATTGATAGTACGTAAGTTATCTCCGAATGGGTTTGGATAGTGAAACATGAATTGGTTGAGAGAATTAACTAATAAGAATAAATATTGGTTAATTGATAGTTGAGAGTTATATTATGAAATAATATAATGTGTATGTTAAACCTTAAATAACTATGGTAATATAGTACAATGTTTAATTTACTTAAGTAAAGGAGTGAATTAATATGTGTGTTGAATATGTGATACTTTATATATGTTACTCTAGGGATGGTAATATGTGAGAAAGTCTCAATATACGAATAACGTTAAATATATATATACGTTATTAAAGGGAGACATAAATCATTATATCTTTAAATGGATATTTAATATTTGAAGAAATTATTTTGGGAACAATTTATAGAGGGAGAGAAAATAATAATTATATATTTCTAATAAAGGATATTAAAATAATTTCTAATATTGAGTTATTTTAATAAAAGGAGGAAATGTTATTTTTGAATAATAATATTACCTTATATATTTTTGTATGAGGTATGATTAATAATATAGTAAATATATTAAAACGTATTTGCTATATGTGAAACCCCGATTTTATGAATAAAGAATTAATTTTTTCAAATAATTTTTTTTATATTATGGTGTGAATTTGAGATAATGTTATAGTTGTGGGTAATATTTATAAATTTTGCAAAGTATGCAAATTGTCATATTATATTCGATTGGCTCGGAATATTCGCTTTTAAGCGAAAAATATTAAATGCGATGGCACAATCATTAATGGACCCCACAACGGAATTATCAGTAGGATTGAGAAAACGACAAAAATATTTTATTGAAAATAACGGCGGTAAGTTTTACTGATTGACCGACAATCGTTGAACTACTCATTCGTAAGTAAAATAAAGAATGCGATGTCTGGCGTTGTTGCGTAGTAGCTACGGTATTGATTATTGATATTTATGTGAGAAGTCACCGGTTTTGTTCAATTATTGCTACAATAGTTCTTTGCGACAAGTATCTCACATTATTTGATTCAATTATTGTTGATTTAGAAGTTTTGTTTTATTCAGATTATTAACGTAAAAAATAGAAACATCTTTTATATAAAATGTATTACTTTATTAAAGTTATTCTACAAATAGAATATATTATATTTTATTATGCATAGTGTTTGTATAGTGCCAAGATAAGTGCTCACGCGATAGTAAAAATCTTTTTATATAAATAGAATATATTATATTTTATTTAAAAGATTTTTCTTTAAATATGGACCGTCGATTAAAGTAAATCAATCTGGACCGTTCATGGATTAGTTACTATGTATTCCATTTTCCTATAAATAAAGCTCATTCCTTCATTATTTTCTTTACGAATTCAATTTGAACTCTGAGAGAGAAACTATAGAGAGAGACTATAGAGAGATAGAAGAAAAGTTTTCTACGCTACTTCACTACTCTTATATCAAGTATTATTTTACTGGTAAGGATATTATTCTTTTGTATTCAAGAAGAAAACTTCATTATTCCATTTCTTTATTATTCTGTTGAATAACTCAGATACGCTGCTATTTACCCTATACTTGGTGACATTCTTCTATTATTCTGTCTTTATTATTCTCGTTTAATATCCTCGTCTGCATGCTATACGCCGACTGGTTCCATTTTTATTATTCCGCTTTTATTATTCTCGTTTAAATATCCTGCTCTGTCTATACGCTTAATGTGGGACTGGTTCCATCATTTATTATTCCGCATTTATTATTACATTTGGAACATCCTGCTTGGTGTGAATTTCACCCGACATGGTTCCGTTATTATTATTCTATTGGAATAACCGCTCTATCATCGAAATCTACCGCATGTATGGTGATATCTTTTGTTATTCCATTCTTGTATTATACTCGATTGATTAAAATTTTGACTTATACTCAATGAAATTAGTGGAATATCCTTAATATTTGCGCTTCATCCAGTATTTTTCATGGAAATATTTTTCTGAGCATTCTTGAATTTTATTCTACAAAGAAGTATCATGTTGACAATTTGGACGTTATTGGTTCCTGGATAAATTAATTCTTGAACTTGTTTAATTGAATTCTTATATCATTGTCATCATCCTCATGTTTATGTTATGTTGAAAGTCATCTGTGGCCTGTAGTGCATAGATGGACTTGGTATGATTATGATCATGGATTATTCTAGGTATAATCATGACCGTAATGTTACAAATGATGTGAAAATTAAAAGTCCTCATTGGCCGTAGTGCATTGATGGACGCTTTTTGTATGATTATGGCTATGGATTCTCTTCTTGAAGGGAGCAAAGATGAATTATTTTATGGCATGATCAAGACCAGTTGATGAAAACACGATTATCTTTGGCCCGTGGTGCATGGATAATTAAGTGGTCGTGATACTAAAGAATATCCTCGGCCAGAAGCGGGGATGATTTAATGATGTGGATTATTTATGGAGCTGTCTCAGCGATAAAAGTGATGAAAAACTTTTTAAATCATAAAAGATAGTTGATTTCATTCTCTACTTGACTCTTTTAATGGATTGCTTATTCACCGCAGCTTAAACTTGATATTTATTATATTTTATCAGTTTAACATTGTTGAAGGCTAACGATAAATTATTCTGTATTATCTTAGTCATAATATTTCTTACTGGGCTAGTTGAGCTCACCCTTTCTTTCACTGTTCTTTTCAAGAAATGAGAACGTAGCTGGGACTAGTCGGGGAATGGAGTGATGGTCCTAGATGGTGCATTAGTAGTCTTCACTATTCTGTGAAATAGTGTGATAATAATTGTAATGAGGACTCCTTTTGAGTTTGTATAATCTCTAGTAGACAATATATGTATTCAAACTCACAGTTTATGTTTTGTCGTATTGTACACGACAGTTGTATTATTAAGTTGTATTTGAATTCTGTACCATGTATCTGGCGACCCAAGATGGGTGATGTATACCTAATTTTGGGGGCATCACAGTTGGTATCAAAGCTTAGGGATATGATCCCTGGCTAAGATGTGAGATAAGAACTAGGAGGGGAGAGACGGGGAATTCCATCGCTAGTATGACCTACCTAAGTTTATTTGGTATTTAATTGGTCGGTCAAAGTATAGGGATAATATGTGATATGTTAATTAACCCTTATTTTGTTGCAGTGTTTGAAAATGGCATCCGAGAATGTTGAGATTATCAATGGAGCACAGGAGACCGTTGAGTCTCCACAGATCAATAATCAGGATAATGTGCAACCAGAGGACAATACTCCTCATGAAAATAATAACACCGATGAAATGGTGAATGATGGGATGGTCAGAGGCTTTATGCAATTCATGCAACAACAGGCGAAGGCAGCTCCTGTCCAAAATGCAGGTAGAAATACTAATAACTCTCGGACGGTCACCGCTAAGCAGTTTAAGGAGCAATTCATGCAACAACGGATGAAGGCAACTCCTGTCCATAATGCAGGTGGAAACAATGGTAACCCACGGTTGGTCACCGCTAAGCAGTTCAAGGAGCTGGGACCACCAGAGTTTTTGGGAAAGCCAGAACCACTTAAGGCGGAGACATGGATAAAGCAGATTACCAAGATATTTGATGTCTTGGAATGCTCAGAGGAGCAAAAGGTTCCATTCGCCACCTTTATGTTGCATGGAGAAGGAGATCATCAGTGGAATCAGAAACGCATTACCCGACTGACGACTCAAGATGTCTTGGGAGAAGTTCCAAGAATTATTCAACTAAAGTACTTTCCTGAAAGTATCCGTCACATGAAGGAGGTAGAATTCATTAAGCTGGAGCAAAACAATATGACCGTGTCGCAGTATGAGGCTAAGTTTGCGGAGTTATCCCGGTTTGCATCCCATTTAGTCGATAATGAGGAGCGAATGACGCGAATGTTTTTACGAGGTTTGAAACCCGATATACGTAATTACCTCATTTCTCACAAACTTTGTTTATATTCAGATGTTGTGAATAGGGCTCAGTTATTGGAGCGCGATAATGAGTCAGCACAACCAAAAGGCAACGACCAACAACACGATAATAATCATACCGGTGGCAACGGTCATCGGAACAACGATAACCATCGTGGGGGATATTATCATGCCAAGAATGGTAACCATTTCGGTGGTAATCATGGCCAAGATAATAAGAATGGACATTTTAAGAAGAGAAGGTTCAACAATGACGTGAAGACGTCAGCACCAGCACCCGTTTCAAAGGAAGAAGAACGCCCATCGGTCGTATGTTTCAAATGCGGACAAGAGGGACACATCCGTCCAAACTGTACGCAACAATCCAAAGCGTGTTTTAATTGCGGAAGAGAAGGTCACGTAGCTCAATTTTGTCGTATGGTGAAGTCAAATCCAACTAGGATAGTGATGCCAAAGGATGTCCCAGACAAGCCAAAGCCGGTAGTTTAAGAGAGAGCATTTTTTTTTCTCGTGACGAGGAGCCTGAATAAAATTATCACGGGTAAGTTAATCATAAGCTCTTACGAAGTCTATACCGTGTTAGATACCGGTTCTAATCACTCTTTTATTTCACCTAGTTGTGTTCAATGTTTGAAGTTAACTCCGGAGAAGTTAGACTTTGATATATTTGTTTAAACTCAGTTCGGAGAAACCTTCGTTACCTCCACTATTTATAAATCTTGTTCAAATCAACACTTTCACGTTACGTGTTGATCTTGTCTCTTTGAAAATACTAGCCTTTGATGCGATTTTAGGAATCGATTGGTTAACTACTCATCATGCTTTTCGTAAGGTTGTTAGCTTTTGTGAGACCCCAGATTTTATCAATAAAGATTTAAATTTTGTCGAAATAATTTTTTAATATTATGGTGTGAATTTAAGATAATATTATAGTTGTGGGTAGTATTTATAAATTTTGCAAAGTATGCAAGTTGTTATAAAATATTCGTTTGGTCGGGAATATTCTTTTGTCGTGGGAATATTCGTGCGACGGATCAATCATCAATGGACCCCATTAACGGAAGTATTGTCGTAGTTAGAAAACGACAAAATTATCTTTCTATAAAAATAACTACAGAGGTGTTACCGTTAAAACCGCTGAACTACCCTAGGTAGTAAAAGTACAGTAATACGCGTAGTTTTATAGTAGCACACGATATTGATTATTGATGCTTACGTGAGAAGTCACTCAGCTATGCTCAATTATTGCTACAGTAATTGCTGCATCATATCTCTTATATTATTGATTCAATTATTGTCACAAGATCATCATCTGTATAATATGTTATAGTATTAAATCAATAATTGAGACGACAAGTTATAAATAATTAATAATTGTTGAAAGATTAAATATGTGTTGATTAAAAATAAAATGATTTGTGGTAATATTTATTCAATCCTTGATGTATATAAAGAGTCTGTTATGAGACATTTGTGGTAAGTTTGATTATTTTATGGGGGCCCATATGTCATCATCTAAGAGTCTCTTCGTCAATAGTAATTACCTTTTGTAGAATTACCTTTGTGAATAGTAATTACCTTCGTCAATAGTAATTACCTTCAATCAATAGTAATTACCTTTGTGAATAAGTAATTACCTTCGTCCCATAGTAATTACCTTTGTGAATAGTAATTACCTTCGCTCAATAGTAATTATCTTTACCAAAGCCGAACCACTTGTCATTTCACATTACAAAGCGCCGAACCACTTGTCGTTTCACATTACAAAGCGCCGAACCACTTGTCGTTTCACATTACAAAAGGCCGAACCACTTGTCGCTTCACATTACAGGCCGAACCACTTGTCGTTTCACATTACAAGTGTCAAACCACTTTTCTTTTCACATCACCACCAAATCAAGCCACTTGCCTTTTCACACGGCAAAAGGCTAGAAATCTTCTATAAATAGAGGCCTAGTGCTTCATTATTTTTCATGAATTCACCAAACTCTAGAGAGAGAAACTATAGAGAGAAAGAAGAAAAGTATTCTCGCTACTTCACCTTGCCAATATTCGCCTCTTCTAAGGTAAGAGATATTATTTGTTGTACCTGTAAGGGGTGTTATTCTTTCTTATTCATGAAGAGAACTTCATTATTCCATTCTTTATTATTCTGTTGGAATAACTTTGTATACGCGTACCCCTATACTTGGTGAAATCCTCTACTTATTCCATTCTTTATTATTCTCATTGAATAACTCAGACATCTCTGCCATATACCCTATACATAATCAGATAATGTGGTTTACCCTATACTTGGTGACATTCTTCTATTATTCTCGCTGGAACATCCTGCTCATGTGTTTTTACACCGGACTGGTTCCGCTCTTTTTATTATTCATTGAACATCCTCGTCAGTGTTTTTACACCGGACTCGGTTCCGCTTTTATCATTCTCGCTGGAATATCCTATCTGTGTTTTACACCGGATCCGGTTCCATCTTTATTATTCTGTTGAACATCCTCGCTTGGGTGAATTTCACCGACCGGTTCCGTTATTATTATTCTGTTGGAATAACTCGTTTATGCGCGGCACCGCATGCATGGTGATTTCTTTTGTTATTCCATTCTTTATTATACCCAAATAAGTTAAAACTTTGACTTCTATACTCCATGAAATTAGTAGAATATCCTTGATATTTGCGTTTCATCCAAAGATCTTTTCATGGAAATATTCTTCCGATCATTCTTGAATTTTACTCTACAAAACAAAGATCATTTTGACAATTTGGACGTTAATAATTCCCGGATAAAATAATTCTTGAACTTGTTTTATTGAATTATTATGTCATTGTCATCATCCTCATGTTATATTATGTTATCTTCTACTTACGTGTATAGATGAACTTAGTATGATTATGACCAGGATCATTCTTAATAATCATGGCTTGTTATAAATGATGTGATAAAAGTCCTCGGTGGCTCGTAATGCAATGATGGATAGTTTTTGGTATGATTATGACCGGGGGTGATTCGGATAGTCATGACCATTGATAATTTGATGAATATCCTCGGTCAGTAAAGTAAGGTGATTCGATGATGTGGATTATTTATTAAAGTCGAGTCTCAAATATAACAATGATGAAAAACCTTTTAAAACTTAAAAGATAGTAGACTTTATTCTCTACTCAACTCTTTTAATGGATTGCTTTTTTCACGCAGCTTAAACTTGTTGTCTATTGTATTTTATCGCTTTAACAATCGTTGAAGGCTAATGATAAATTATTCAACATTTATCTTAGTCATAATATTTCTTCTTTGGGCTAGTTGAGCTCACCCTTTCTTTCACTGTTCTCTTCAGGAAATGAGAACATAGCTGGGACGAGTCGGGGAACGGAGTAATGGTCCAGAGGATAGCATTAGTAGTCCTCACTATTCTGTGAAATAGTGTGATAATAGTAGTAATGAGGACTCCTTTTGAGTTTGTATAATATCTAGTAGACAATATTTGTATTCAAACTCACAGTTTATGTCGTATTGTATACTATGATGCTTATATTAGTAAGTTGTATATGAATTTATGTACCATGTAAGTGGCGACCCAAGATGGGTGACGATACCTAATTTTGGGGGCGTCACGGTTGGTATCGAGCTTAGGATATGATCCTGCTAAGATGCGAGATAAGAACTAGGAGGGAGAGAGACGGGAATTCCTTTCGCTAGTAAGTAAGACCTACCTAAGTTTATTTGTTATTTAATTGGTCACGTAGTATAGGGATAATATTTGATATATTAATTAACCCTTTTGCTTCACAATTCCTTTCGTGTAATAAGAGTGTAGCTAGGTCGAGCGGGGTAACAAAGGGAATAGAATCTATGGTCATTATTTAGTAGTTATATTTGGTGAATCAACTAGGGTGAGGCGAACCCAACGTTGGAAGAGTGTTTTGCCACTATCATACAAGATGTCTAATGACATACAACCTCGTGTCATCATAAGACGTGGTTGTGCTCATCCACTTGTCGAGTATATTTACAAGCACTACCTATATGATCTTGGTGTTTGTTTGAAGTATAATTCTCAATTTGAGACAATGGAGATAATGATAAATCAAGAGAAGACTCAAAGATTGGGAAGAATATGATAGTAATCTTCTCATTTTTCTTTGGGGACTATTGGGTAAACCAAGGATAATTCTGTGGCCATATGATATCTATCATAACCTAGAAGCATGGCCTCCCATGTACGAAGGTTTTCTTGAGCACTTCCCAAAGATTCTAATTTCTAAAACAGTTTTTGACTATACATTTATGTAAGGTGTCATTGTGACGTGCTATCCAAAGTTGGGATGAAAGTCACAGTTGGTATCAATGTAACGTACTATCCAAGTCTTGAATAAGAGTAATAGTTTTGAATGATATTTTTATCATTAATAAAATTTCTTGACATATTCTTGAAGATTTCCTAGCCTACCCTAGAGCGTGAAATCGAATTTTATATTGACCCCAGTACAAAACCCATTTCTTAAACCCTCAAATATTTCTTCAACTAAAAGGATCTGTTTACGTGGATAGAACTGATGAAAATCATGGGTATATGAAGTATTAGTAAGTTTTAAGATGAGTTATGTTGGTTAGTATGTGAAAACATGAAAGTTTCTTAGAAATCACAAAGAGTTGAAAATCAGATTTTGGTGAAAAACGTAACATGAAATTCAATTGACCATATCTCCTATTATATTTTGAATTTTTGAGTGTGGTCAAGTCCTAGAGTTAGATCTATGAGTTACCTAACTAATCCAAGTGGAATTACTGGAAAAGGTGTTGTAGATTTTTGTGTGGACTAATTTTAGCAAAGGAGTGCAAAGCTTTAAAAACCGGAAAAGCTGCTGCCATGATTTTAGACGGGCTGTTTCAGCCACTTAAATTATGAGAAAAATTCTGGCCTTTTGGGACATGAAGGTATATGGTATAAAGTACCTCCTGCCCAAAAATGAGCTCATTCTGACTTAAAATGAGCAAGTTATGACTATTTCAATATTTAGGTTTTTCTGACGAAAAATGCTATAACCGGAGTTCTATAACTCCGATGACCATGAAATTTAAACTGGAAGCTCACGTTAACATTTATAAGGTCCTGCCAAGATTTGGGAATTTTTGGAGTTAAACTTGAGGTAGCTAATTTCTTAAGGAATTAATTAGAAATTGATTTTTGAAAAATAGTAAATGAATTTTAAAAATTCCGAGAAAAATATATTTTCATTGTGGGACTATATTATGCTAAATCCCAGAAAAGAAATATATTTGGGGCTGATTTGGTATTTTTTCATAAAAATAGTTTAGTTATGAACATATGAGTTAAATATGTTATGTGAAGTAACAAAGTTGAAAATAGGATTTTATGGCTAGAGAATCCTATATAGAGTATATGCATATTTTTTGATGAGGGATTTGATAATTGGTGATGATATCTTATGAGTATGGCATTTTGAATGATTAAATGCATTATATGGTAAAGCGTAAAACAATTGAGATAAATTGTTTATAAATTTAAGAAGTGATTAAAATATTGTTATAATATTAATGATATTAGATTATGAGATTATTAAGTGATTGATAACATGGGGATATTCTTGAATCTGGATAAATTATATTATAAATGTTTAATATTTATCCTTTATTTCATTTGATTGATTCTTTATATCATTATCCTCATGTTTATATTATGTTGAAAGTCATCTGCATATTCAGTAGTGCATAGATGGACTTGGTATGATTATGACCGAGGATTGTTCGGTATAATCATAACCGTAATTGAAAATACTGATTATCTTTGGTCAGTAGTGCATGGATAATTTGTGGTCGTGATACTAATGAATGCACGATTATCTTTGCACGTAGTCGTGGATAATTTGTGGTCGTGATACTAATGAATACACGATTATCTTTGGTAGTAGTGCATGGATAATTTGTGGTCGTGATACTAATGAATACACGATTATCTTTGGCACGTAGTGCATGGATAATTTGTGGTCGTGATACTAATGAATACACGATTATCTTTGCCGTAGTGCATGGATAATTTGTGGTCGTAATACTAATGAATACACGATTATCTTTGGTCGTAGTGCATGGATAATTCGTGGTCGTGATACTAATGAATTTCCTCGGCTCAGAGTGCGGGGATGATTCGATGATATGGATTAATTATTGAAATGAGTCTCAAAGAATGAAATATTAATTCATGGGTGTGGTAAAAGTCATCTTTGGTCAGTAGTTCATTGATAGACTTGGTATGATTATGACGACCAAGATTATTCGGTATAATCATGATCAGAATGAAAACACGAATATCCTTGGCGGTGGTGTATGGATAATTCGTGGTCGTGATACTATTAAGTCGCTGCCTCAAAGATTATTGGTTTTACAGCTTGTATATCTTTGGCTGTAGTGCAAAGATGAATTGTGAATAAATATCTTTGCCGGATTGCAAAGATGAATTTAATGTTTTCAACGATAAAGGTATTCAAGGTATCCTCACCTCTTTATCATACCGTGTCGTACCCTAATTTCGAGGGTGAAATTCCATAAGGAGGGAGATTGTGAGACCCCAGTTTTATCAATAAAGATTTAAATTTTGTCGAAATAATTTTTAATATTATGGTGTGAATTTAAGATAATATTATAGTTGTGGGTAGTATTTATAAATTTTGCAAAGTATGCAAGTTGTTATAAAATATTCGTTTGGTCGGGAATATTCTTTTTATCGGAGAATATTGGTGACGACTTTCAATCATTGGTGGACCCCATTAACGGAAGTATTGTCGTAGTTAGAAAAACGACAAAATTATCTTTCTATAAAAATAACTACAGAGGTGTTACCGTTAAAACCGCTGAACTACCCTAGAGTAAAAGTACAATGTACTGGCGTAGTTGTATAAGAGAGCACACGATATTGATTATTGATGCTTACGTGAGAAGTCACTCACCTATGCTCAATTATTGCTACAATGGTTGTTGCATCATATCTCTTATATTATTGATTCAATTATTGTCACAAAGATCATCTCAGATAATATGTTATGGTATTAAATCAATAATTGAGACGACAAGTTATAAATAATTAATAATTGTTGAAAGATTAAATATGTGTTGATTAAAAATAAAATGATTTGTGGTAATATTTATTCAATCCTCGATGTATATAAAGAGTCTCATATGAGACATTTGTGGTAAGTTTGATTATTTTATGGGGGCCCATATGTCATCATCTAAGAGTCTCTTCATCAATAGTAATTACCTTTGTGAATAGTAATTACCTTCGTCGATAAATTAATTACCTTAATCAATAGTAATTACCTTTGTGAATAAGTAATTACCTTCGTCCATAGTAATTACCTTTGTGAATAGTAATTACCTTCGTCCAATAGTAATTATCTTTACCAAAGGCCGAACCACTTGTCATTTCACATTACAAAGCGCCGAACCACTTGTCGTTTTCACATTACAAAGCGTCCGAACCACTTGTCGCTTTTATATTATAGGCGCCGAACCACTTGTCGTTTCACATTACAAAGCGCCGAACCACTTGTCGTTTCACATTACACAAAGCGCCAAACCACTTTTCTTTTCACATCACCAAATATCAAGCCACTTGCCTTTTCACATGGCAAAAGTGCTAAGCTAGAAATCTTCTATAAATAGAGGCCTAGTGCTTCATTATTTTCACGAATTCACCGAAACTCTAGAGAGAAAACTATAGAGAAAAGAAGAAAAAGTATTCTCTACTTCACCTTGCCAATATTCGGTTCTTCTAAGGTAAGAGATATTATTTGTTGTAATTCGTAAGGGTGTTATTCTTTCTTATTCATGAAGAGAACTTCATTATTCCATTCTTTATTATTCTTGGAATAACTCGTATACGCAGAGATACCCTATACTTGGTGAAATCCTCTGTTATTCCATTCTTTATTATTCGTTGGAAATAACTCAGATACGCTGCATACCCTATACATAATCTGATATATGTGGTTTACCCTATACTTGGTGACATTCTTCTATTATTCTCATTGGAACATCCTGCTCATGTGTTTTACACCTGGACCGGTTTCCGCCTTTATTATTCTGTTGGAACATCCTCGTCACAGTGTTTTACACCCGGACCGGTTCCGCTTTTATCATTCTCATTGGAATATCCTATCTGTGTGTTTTACACCGGATCCGGTTCCATCTTTATTATTCTGTTGGAACATCCTGCTTGCAGTGAATTTCACCCCACCGTTCCGTTATTATTATTCATTGAATAACCTCGCCTATGTGAAGTACCGCATGCATGGTGATTTCTTTTGTTATTCCATTCTTTATTATACCCAAATAGTTAAAACTTTGACTTCTATACTCCATGAAATTAGTAGAATATCCTTGATATTTGCGTTTCATCCAAAGATCTTTTCATGGAAATATTCTTCCGATCATTCTTGAATTTTACTCTACAAAAACAAGATCATTTTGACAATTTGACGTTAATAATTCCTGGATAAAATAATTCTTGAACTTGTTTTATTGAATTATTATGTCATTGTCATCATCCTCATGTTATATTATGTTATCTTTGGCTTACGTGTATAGATGAAATTAGTATGATTATGACCAGGGATCATTCTAAGATAATCATGGCTTGTTATAAATGATGTGATAAAAGTCCTCGATTGGCTTCGTAATGTAGTGATGGATAGTTTTTGGTATGATTATGACCGTGGGTGATTCGGTATAGTCATGACCATTGATAATTTGATGAATATCCTCGTCAGTAGTGCGTAAGTGATTCGATGATGTGGATTATTTATTAAAGTCGAGTCTCAAATTATAACAATGATGAAAAACCTTTAAAACTTAAAAGATAGTAGACTTTATTCTCTACTTGACTCTTTTAATGGATTGCTTTTTTACATGCAGCTTAAACTTGTTGTCTATTGTATTTTATCGCTTTAACAAATTGTTGAAGGCTAATGATAAATTATTCTCGCATTATCTTAGTCATAATATTTCTTCTTCGGGCTAGTTGAGCTCACCTTTTCTTTCACCGTTCTCTTCAGAAATGAGAACATAGTCAATGGGACGAGTTGGGGAGCGGAGTAATGGTCCGTGAGGATAGCATTAGTAGTCCTCACTATTCGTGAAATAGTGTGATAATAGTAGTAATGAGGACTCCTTTTGAGTTTGTATAATATGTAGTAGACAATATTTGTATTCAAACTCACAGCTTTATGTCGTATTGTACCACGGCACGCTTATATTAGTAAGTTGTATTTGAATTTATGTACCATGTAAGTGGCGACCCAAGATGGGTGACGTATACCTAATTTTGGGGGCGCCACGACTTTCATATTCTAACTAACCTATTATGCGAATTCAAGCGGCCAAACCACTAAATTCAATCATTGTCATATCGAGCCATAAGTAAAGAGCCCCGATCCTTTTGTTGATGACTTTCTTGTGTGGAATGCAATCGGCTAGACTTTTCAGAAGGCGGCGTCGTGAATGACGATGACAAGTTGATAGGTATCATTGTGAGGTGCTATCTAGGTTAAGGGATAGAAGTCACATTGGTATCAATGTGACGTCTTATCCAAGTCTTGGATGAGAGTAATAGCTTTTGAATGATATTTCTATCATTAATAAATCTCTTGACGTATTCCTCGAAGACTTCTTAGCCTACCCCGCAGCGTGAAATCGAATTTTATATCGACACCAAGATAAAACCCATTTCTTAAACCCTCAAAATATTTCTTCAACTAAAACGAACGTAATATACGCCTAAAGACGTTGACTTCGAGTTGTTGAAGATGACAATCCTACTATTCAATATCATCGTGGAAGAAGCGAACGTGGTAGTGGACGTGTTTGAGTAGAAGATCGTATCGTTTATAAGTGCGATGTTGTTAACACAAAGACTCATTTCGCATTTACTTACAAATGATGAAGATAGAGTTAAAGAATCTAGAACCCACGTGAAGATAACGAATATACGAGTAAAATTGACTTTAATCGATAAAGTTAAAGACGCCAAGCTACATACCAAATCGATGAATGTGAAGAAGAAGGTTCAAGAGAGCGTTATTCTAGAAGCAAGAGTTCTTTGAAGAGAGGAAATCTCAACCCTCGATTTAATTGGCCCATTTGAAATCCTCGATTGAGTAGGAACCGCTAACTATAGACTCGCTTTTACCGCCAAGTATGTCGCGTGCTCATAATGTTTTTAACGTATCAATGTTACGTAAATATGTGGATGACCCTAACCACATTATTAATTTAGAATCGGACGAGATAGCGAATGATTTAACGTATGAGATCTCGTGTTAAAATCTTCGATAAGAAGAATCGTATCCAACACTCAAGGGTTATACCTCAAGAGTTAGAATCGAATGAAGTCAAGGTATCCTCACTTGTTCTAAGATACCAGTGTATCGTCACGTAAATTTCGAGGGCGAAAATTCTATAAGGAGGGGAGATTGTGAAACCCCAGATTTTATGAATAAAGAATTATTTTTTTTATATTATGGTGTGAATTTGAGATAATGTTATAGTTGTGGGTAATATTTATAAATTTTGCAAAGTATGCAAGTTGTCATATTATATTCGATTGGTCTGGGGAATATTCGCTTTTAAACAAGAAATATTCGTGCGACCAAGACAATCATCGGTGGACCCTACAACGGAATTATTATCGATTGAGAAAACGAAAAAATATTTTATTGAAAATAACGACGGAAGTTTTACCGCTTGATCTTCGTTGAACTACTCTTCGGTAGTAAAGTACAATGAATACGCTGCGTTGTTGCATAGTAGCAATACCAGATTGATTATTGATATTTATGTGAGAAGTCACCGGTTTTGTTCAATTATTGCTACAATAGTTCTTTATAGATCTCACATTATTTGATTCAATTATTGTTGATTTAGAAGTTTTGTTTTATTCGTATTATTAACGTAATAAAATAGAAACATCTTTTATATAAAAAAAGAATACTTTATTAAAGTTAATCTATAAATAGAATATATTATATTTTATTATGCATAGTATTTGCATAGTGTCCGCATAGTGTTTGCATAGTAAAATCTTTTATATAAATAGAATATATTATATTTTATTTAAAAGATTTTTCTTTAAATATGGACCGTCAGATTAAAGTAAATCAATCTGGACCGTACATGGATTAGTTACTATGCATTCCATTTTCCTATAAATAGAAGTTCATTCCTTCATTATTTTCTTACGAATTCACTTTGAACTCTAGAGAGAGAAACTATAGAGAGAGACTATAGAGATAGAAGAAAAGTTTTCTGCTACTTCACTACTCTTATATCAAGTATTATTTTACTTGTGAGGGATATTATTCTTTTGTATTCAAGAAGAAACTTCATTATTCCATTTCTTTATTATTCTCATTGAAATAACTTTTATACGCTGTTTACCTATACTTGGTGACACTCTTCTATTATTCTCGCCTTTATTATTCGCGTAGAATATCCTCATCTGCGTGCTATACTGTAGAACTCGGTTCTATTTTTATTATTCCGTCTTTATTATTCTGTCGGAATATTCTGTCTGTGCTATACGCCGAACCTGGTTCCATCATTTATTATTCCGCATTTATTATTCTGTTGGAACATCCTGTTGGTGTGAATTTCACCTGACCTGGTTCCGTTATTATTATTCTGTTGGAATAACCGTCTATGCGAAGTACCGCATGCATGGTGATATCTTTTGTTATTCCATTCGATATTATACTCAGTTGATTAAAATTTTGACTTCTATACTCCATGAAATTAGTGGAATATCCTTGATATTTACGCTTCATCCAGTATTTTTCATGAAAATATTCTTCTGAGCATTCTTGAATTTTATTCTACAAAGAAGTATCATGTTGACAATTTGGACGTTAATGGTTCCTGGACAAATTAATTCTTGAACTTGTTTAATTGAATTCTTATATCATTGTCATCATCCTCATGTTTATGTTATGTTGAAAGTCATCTGTGGCCTGTAGTGCATAGATGGACTTGGTATGATTATGATCGTGGATTATTCGGTATAATCATGATAGTAATGTTACAAATGATGTGAAAATTAAAAGTCCTCATTGGCTGTAGTGCACTCGATGGGACGCTTTTTGGTATGATTATGGCTATGGATTCTCTTGACCAAGGAGCAAAGATGAATTGTTTTATGGCATGATCGGGGACTGTTGATGAAAACACGATTATCTTTGGCCAGTAGTGCATGGATAATTCGTGGTCGTGATACTAAAGAATATCATTGGCACAGAGTGCGGGATGATTTAATGATGTGGATTATTTATGGAGTCGAGTCTCAAATAAAAAAGTGATGAAAAACTTTTAAATCATAAAAGATAGTTGATTTCATTCTCTACTGACTCTTTTAATGGATTGCTTGTTCACCGCAGCTTAAACTTAATATTTATTATATTTTATCGGTTTAACATTGTTGAAGGCTAACGATAAATTATTCTCGCATTATCTTAGTCATAATATTTCTTCTTCGGGCTAGTTGAGCTCACCTTTTCTTTCACCGTTTCCTTCAAAGAAATGAGAACGTGGCTGGGACTAGTCGGGGAATGGAGTGATGGTCCTAGATGGTGCATTAGTAGTCCTCACTATTCTGTGAAATAGTGTGATAATAATTGTAATGAGGACTCCTTTTGAGTTTGTATAATCTCTAGTAGACAATATTTGTATTCAAACTCACAGTTTATGTTTTGTCGTATTGTACACCATGAGTTGTATTATTAAGTTGTATTTGAATTCTGTACCATGTATCTGGCGACCCAAGATGGGTGATGTATACCTAATTTTGGGGGCGTCACACTATATGTAAATAAATTGATGGAAACAATTTATTATAATAGAAAATAAACTTATTATCTATTTTCTATATATAATATATGTACATGTGTCGTACATATAGTTAATTGATATTATATTAAGAATAATATCTTGAGACAATAAGCAAATTAATTTTTAATTGTAAATGTCCTTATTCGGAGATTGGCCTAGCCTACCTCTTCAACTCATGTATCATGTGAATAGGCCATTAGCCTAGCCTACCTCTTCAACTCTCAAACTCAGTGAAATGAAAAAGGCTAGCTAGTCTAGCTTGCTTCTTCTTCTCAAACTCATAGCTCCAAATGATGAAGAGTGGAGTGGGTTGATTTGATTTTCCACCAAATTCTCCTTAACCAACATCTTCTTCCATCTCCCATTGGATTTAATCTTTGAGTACAGCCATGGTCTAGGTAAGAGATTTTCTATAAATTGGAGCCTTCTCTTCTCTAATTGGGTTGATTGGGTTCTTGATGAGTTCTATATAGAGAGTAAGTGGAAATTAGAGTGAGTAATCTGAGATTGGAAGATTGAAGAGCAATAATTAGCCAATCAAGCATTAAGAAGGTAACATCCCTCTATGTGTTCTTAAATTCAAGTTTTACAAGTTCTTAGAAAAAGTAGCTTTTGAGTCACAAAATTGATGGCTAAGGATTGTTATAATCCATGAATTATTGGTAGATGTTGTTAATATAGTTCAATGCGAAATCAACGGAAGTTAAACGAACTAATTTGGTTGAGAAACGAATTCGTAGTGAACGAATTCGTTAAATTTTCAAAACATGAACATTTGCATGAACATGAGTTATAGATTCATTTTTGGGTTAGTTAATGTTTATGTTAGTTTATGGGTACTATGATATGTTGTAGTTCTATGAATTACTAATCCATAGAGTCGAAAACGGACTAATTTGGACATGTATAACTCAAATTATGAAGGTTAGAAAGTAGTTTGGCTTGTTATTTTGTAGCAGAGCATGAAATCGTGCGTTTAAAATAGCTATGCCCGCCCCGGTGGGCTATTTTTAAGGCAAGACCCCCGCCCCGGCGAGGGGTGGTCTAATTGAAAAGGTTGAAAAAAATCTGACAGAACATGGTTTACTAAAACGGCCATAACATTTTCATACGAACTCCGATTGAGGAGATTCAAGATGATCCAAAACGAGAACGAATAGACCTACAACTTTTGTGCTGTAAGGTTTTCAATTTGAGGTCATTAAGAAGGGTCAAAATAGTCATCTTTGTGACTGTTACGTAATCAAAGGCCATCGGAGGGCGTCGAACGAGCACATACGCAAATATAGTGCTCCCGACGATGGAATATGTTATTCTAAGTGATGTAACATAAAAATGCATGATAATAGACATGCCATATAAGATTACCTTACTCATTATAGAATGCTTTAGCATGGATTAGTATGTGTTTTGAAAAGAAACTTAGAGTTTTGAAAAACGAATATTGACGAACCTTGAGTCTTTGAAGTTATGATATTTTAACACATACATCTTGTTGAGTTACGAGTATACTTAAGAATGATAAGTGATTTAAAGTTACTTTACTTATTATCAACTTACAATAGCTTAGTTGAAAATGATTTCTAAAGAAAACTTGAAACTTTAAGAACGAACTTAAAGTAATTTGTGTACTTAAAGTTCTAAACATGATAACATATATTCATGGATTAGTTAGCTATGAAATGAGATTAAAAGTTGCACCTAAATGCTTTACCTTGGCCTAGAATAACTTTTAAAAGTAAACTTGAACGCTTTATGCTCCTAGACATAACGATTATGTTCATCTTTTAGCTAAGCATGAATTGGATGTTTCAAGTGTGGTTTAAAATACGTTTTCAAATAAAATATGTTATGTCTATGTGAAGCATACTAGTAAAGGTTTATTAGTACCAATATATGGTTTAAAAGCTTATAACATCGAATCTTGCTAAAGAAAGTTGTTAAGACTTATTGATTGAAATAAATCATTATGAAACTAAGTAGTTTGAATATGAACGACGTAGATCACATATCTATAAACTTTAAATATGTGTCGAACACATAGCGAGTCAAGTGAGTGATAAATGTATGTGAAGCTGATGTCAAGTACGGATGGTTAAGAAATACCTATACATACATAGCAATTCTAAAAGTACGATAAAAAAGTGAAATGAAGGTTTTACCAACCTAGTTAAGAAACGATATAATATTTATTGTTATATTAAGAACGTATGAAATGTATGGCTAATGGATGTGAATCCATGATTATATAACTGTGTAGGAATACACGCAGTGCAGATAAGCTTTAAACAGTTAAGTCGTAATTGATAAACTACGAATCAGGCAAGTCTTTCAATTCCTATTTGATATATGAATTCGATAACCATAGTTGAGCTATATTTTGCTATGATAATGTTGATATATATATATATATATATATATATATATATATATATATATATATATATATATATATATGAAATGCATATGAGATATGTATGGAAGTTGAAAGTTGATCTTGGATGATATGCTTGTGAAGTAAATTTCTATGCATGTTATGTGTGAAGTAACACGTAGTTAATATTAATTGATTATGAATGCATGAACCTAATATGCTATTATATGATATGTATTTGCATGAAAAACTGTTAGAATTGTTTGGTTGTCGAGCTCACCCTTGCAAATAACCACTTTTGCAGGTTAAAGACTCACGGTAAAGATTTCGTGCTTCTTGGTTGACAAAGTAGATAGTTTCACGATGAAGGATACTATTTAGATTATTACTTGAACCGTGTTTAGGTTCTAGGAGTGTACTTGATATATACTTATGATGTTTAATACTTGTTGTATTGTAAGGATGTATTAGTTAATACATAGAGGATATCGAATCAAGATGTAAAGTCTTATACAGTAATTTCAATAGACTGAACCATATTATATAGTTGATTCAAGAATTGTAATTGGTTCAAAGTTATGAAATCAATAAAAGATTTTATTCAAGAGATTGAAAAAGTTTAAGTTATTCCGCGTTTTATAATATCGAATGTGATGTAATACAGGAATAATAAATGATCAAGATTAGAAACTTATAAAAGTTTGGGGTCATTGTGCAGATCCTGGAAATGGAATGAATTTATACTCTAAATTTTAATAAGTAAAGTTTTATTCATTAAGTTACAAATGAAAAATTTAAATAGTTTGACGATAGTAGTATAAATGGCGCGAATGGATCTCAGATTTGAAGGAACATGGATATGGGGCGCCACATTATAAATAGGAATAACCTCTAAATTGTAATATGTTATATACTTTTAAGTTAAGTATTAACAAACTATACCTATATAAGAAATATATACTATATATATATAATATATATATATATATATATATATATATATATATATATATATATATATGAAATGGATCATGTCCTGACTCCTGACTTGACCAAAATTCGGACCCCATTTTTTATTTTTGTTTTTTTAAATAACTAAAAAAAAGTTTAATATTTTATAAATCGAATTTTATATATAATACGATGTTTTTGGGTATGATTGGGATACATATAACAAAATATGTATGTACAGCTTAGTTTATGCATTGCATGCATGATATATGTTTTGTTATATGTATCCAAATCACACCCAAAATATCAGATTATGTAAAATTCCAGCCCATAAAATATTAAACTTTTTTTTAGTTATTTTAAAAAAATCTGATTTTTAAACTGTCACCTGCCCCTGGAGAGATTCTACTATATATATATATATATATATATATATATATGAGAGAGACAATATTAATTTTGAAAATTATATTTTTTTTTATAAAAGACTACATTTCCTATAAAGAACTTTATTTTCCTATAAAAGACTATATTTCCTATAAAAGACCACATTTTTATATAAAAGACTACATTTTTCTAGTTTGAAAATCTAAATAATTTATGTTTTCTTTTAAAAAAAATTCCATTGAATATTCTATAAATACCATTGAATATTTTTGGGTGTTCGAAAAATATTTTGTACCAATACCTCTATTTAGTAATAACCTCTCAATTAGAATACAAATAGTTTGGTCTCAAGTCTATTCCTAAATAGAGGTTTTACTGTATAAGGTTTGATGATACCAAGTCGTTGAAATCACGGGTAAACTTAGAGACAACTTAGAGGCAGCTTATCAGACAAATATTTAATTTAACATATTTAAGTCATAATATTTATAATCATAATAATTTATTTAATTTTAAATGAAGTCGTTATAATATATTATTTTAATTATTGATGAATAGATTGAACGAAAATGTATACCTCTTCATACAATAGGATAATATTGACGTTGATAATCTTATTTGTTTTTGTATTTAACCCATTTTAAATTCTAATGACTCTAATTTTGATGGTGAAATTATTATTTTCGAGATATATATAATTGATTCAAGGGAACATGTTATTGACCATATTGAATTGTACGATTTTTGTGTGTAATTTGACGTGTAGTTAGTCCTATTTATGATGAATCAAAGTAAGTTGAATGAGATAGGTTATCGTGACCACTTAGTCCACCAGTATGACTCACTTCTATTAAGATTGAAAATAGTAAATTATCTCCTCCCCTACCTAGACCCCTCCTCCTAGTTTATGATAAATTATTGTAATAGATTAAGACATTCAAAAAAATAAAATAAAATAAAGAGAGATATGTTATACCAACTAGGTTCATGTATCATGAAAATTAATGTAAAATACAAAGGGTTAACAGATCATTAATTGATATATTAAGATTTTTACTCAATACTTAGTGAGAAAGGATATCAATATCTTTTAATAGTAAATGTATTAATATTTTGAGAAAAAAAAAATTTTTGAGTTATTGAGTCAATTTTTGAGAATACTTAAATTTATGACCAAGAAGGTAGAAAAATAAAAAAAATAAAACTTTTTGGACTACTGAGTCACCAAACTTAAATTGCTGGGTTGACAATGAATCAATTAAAATGATTTTGTGTTTTTTGCTTTGTTATATTTTGGTATTGATATGTATTGCGAATTATTTAAAAGATTATTTAAAATCACGTATAATTAGTTAAACTTGCTTATAATTAATTTTAATAAGAAAAACATGTTTGGTAATCAAACTTTTGAAACTACATATAATAATTATTTTTTTTATCAAATAATTAGAAACAGCAATTTATAAAGCTTCTCATTATTTGTTAATAATCAGTTTGACCAAATATTTAGTAATTTACAATTTAAACAAGTGATGAGCAATTTTTTTATATCAAACACTTTGTAATTTTTACTAGTTTAAGTGTTTTTTTCTTTTTTAAGTACAAACTACTTTTTTAAAATTCAATAACAAAAACATGTAATCAGAATCAATAATTAGATTTTTTAAGTAATTCCAAACATGCTTTTAGTTGTTTCTTTTTCATGTTTTTTTAACACCTCCGCTTAGGAGAGATATGAGTACAAATATAAGAATTACACAATCATCTCAATAAGTTCTAAATCTCTCAAATATTAAATAAACCTCACATGCATTCTATGAGAGAATACAAACCTCACAATAAAGGGAGGGGGAGTGGGGGACAACAAAGGGAGCCCCACAACAAGGGAAAGTAAATAACAATAATTGAACCTGCAACCTAGAGGTTACATAATTTGAGTCATAATTTTCAAGTTAAGAAGGTGTGATGAGTGAGTTTCATACCTACTAATCGACTTTTGATTTGGGCTTAAACAATAATAATCCTGTCTATTTCTGTTCATTTTTACTTGTTTTGTGTTTAGGATTTCATTATGTGGCATGGTGGTATAATGGCAACGTTATGGCGAGAAATGACATGCAAAAGGCAAGAATTGTGAGTCAAGAAAAGTACCCCAGTCAGGCTGAGGCCTCACTAGTACAAAAACCCCAAACGGGGTGGAATACGAGAGAGAGAAAGACGGAGTTCTATGGTGATTCTAATTACATAATCTGCGTTGATGGAAGACTTTGGCATAGATTGGGACTATGATGGGTTGTCGTTTTATAAGCTATTGCATCAGACAAAACATAACAACATAGATTAATTACACCAATCAATCAATTCAACTTTGAGCCCTAATTTTCAAAGGAGATCATTGGAGGCCAGAAAGCAAGGAAGGTCAGGACCACGAAGATTACAGATTTGAAGGCGAACAAGGGTGGTTTTGTAACTAATCTATTTGTTTAATTCAAATTTTATAATTGGGATGATGCATTTTCTACTTATTTCAGTTTTTAATTCGTTGATGATGAACTAAATTCTTAATTAAGCTTGCAATGAATCTTTATTGTTGAACAATGATTGTCATGCCTTGATTTCAGTTTAATAAACTACCAATTCAGTTTATCTATTGTGATTTGTACTTTAATGTATGAATTGCTTGATCACCAATTCTGTGTGGATTTATATGGATTCGAGAGATGATGTATGAATATATCTAGACCTAATCACTTTATCATGTGTTCTTGAATTCTATGTTTTAATGAAATCTTGATGAATGTTTAGGATTGAGATATACCTAACATCGCATGTAATCGTGTAAAGAACTTGAGATTTAAACTTTCTTTGATTTTAATTCACATAGAGATATAGTGAATTAGTTAATTAGGGTGTTTGGCTTAATTCTATCAAAATTGTGGATTTAAGTTAAGACAGTGTTAGTGCATCGAGAGATGGCTAATTCTACTTTAGTGTTCTTGATTAATAAACTGAGATAATGAATTGAACTGGAATAAGGTGTGATAGTCAGAGTGAAACGCAAAGTGAAGTTGTAAGCCTAATTCTCCATTATTTGCTTGAAATTTACGGTTACTTAGTATATTGATTGGTTTGGATTTTTAGTTTCTTAGTTTTTATTAATTTTAATCATTAATTTGAGTAGTTTAATAAAATTGGGTTAATATAAAACTGGTAATTGTTAGATTTAATTTCATATTAGTCTCCGTGGGAACGATACTTTTCTCATCATTATATTACTTGTTGATCACGTGCACTTGCATGTAGAGCGTATATAGATTTTATCCAACAATTTTTTGGCGCCATTGCCGGAGACTAGTTGTGATTTTAGTATTTTTCAACATCAGTTTAATTAGTTCAGTTTTACTTAAACAATTTTTTCTTTTTCTTTTGTTCTTTCTTGTTTCAGGTTCTCTGACTTAGTGTATGCAAACTCTGGATTAAAAGCGGTTTTACTTCATTTTTCGGGCGATATCGAGAAAAGGTTTCAAAGGTTGAGTAAGTGGATTAGGGACAACAGGGAGAACTTTGATAAGGAAGAAATAATGGCTGTAGAGGATCAAAAAGCACTAAGGGATTATGCTACTCCCAGGGTGACTTAGATTCAGTCGAGTATCACCAGGCCTGTGATAGCTGCAAATAATTTTGAGATCAAGCCTTGGACCATATAGATGATATAGAACTCTATGCAGTTTGGGGGATTAGCCAACGACGATCTAAATGAGCACTTAGTCAGTTTTCTGGAAATTTGTAACACCTTTAGATACAATGGGGTGTCAGATGATGCAGTCAAACTTCGCTTGTTTCCGTTCACACTGCAGAACAAGGCAAAAATTTGGTTACACTCTCTACTTCCAGGATTGATTACTACATGGGATGACTTTGCTCAGAAGTTCTTGGCTAAGTTTTTCCCACCAGCAAAAATTACGAAGATGAGAAACGAGATTACTATGTTTGATCATCAATATGGGGAGTGATTGTATGAAGCATGGGAAAGGTACAAGGAACTCCTCTAGAAATGCCCACATCATGGACTACCTAAATGACTGCATATAAAAACGTTCTTACAATGGGTTGAGTGGTAATCTCAGGACTAGTATAGATGCAGCTTCGGGTGGAGCTTTCATGACTAAGAGCTATGAGGAGGCATATGATCTACTAGAAATGATGGCGGCTAACAACTACCAGTGGCCCACAACGAGAATGGCACAGCCTAAGGCAGTTGGGATGTTAGAGGTAGATGGGGTAACAACGTTAGCGTTAAAATTTTTATCTTTGTCTAAGAAGATGGATGCTTTGACAGGTGCACAAACACATCAAGTTACTTATGTTTGTGAATTTTGTGCGGGGGAACATCCTATAGAACATTGTGCCATTAACCTAGCGATGATGCAGTTTGTGGGCAGCTATAACAGGATTCCGCAGAATATGTATCAGAATGCCTAAAATTCGGGGAATAGGAATCATCCCAACTTCTCGTGGGGTAATAACCAAAATTAGCAGGCTCCACGACCTTCTTATCTCCCGAGGTTTCAAAATCAGCATCAACAAGTAGCTCCGCAGCAAGAGAAAAAGACAGATTTAGAGGAGTTGTTGTTGAAGTACATATCTGGTAACGAGGCGACAATGAAATCACAAGCAGTGGCCATCAATAACTTATAAAATCAGATGGGATAGCTTGCTTTAGCACTTAATAACAGTCCTCAAGGGACTTTACCTAGTGGCACATAAAAGAATCCGAAGGGGAATTATGAACAGTGTCAAGCAATCACTTTGAGAAGTGGAAAACACCTTGAGGGGCATAATGCAGAAAATTCAGTTAAGAAAGATGGTAAAGAAGGTGAAGAAAAAGTGGTTGAAGAGAAACAGGGTGAGGAAAAGCAAGAGGACAAGAGTAAGATAGATGTTGAGCCCGTTGTGTATCCTCCACCACCGTTTTAGCAGAGAATCCAAAAACAGAATTGGATAAGCAATTCTCAAAGTTTTTGGAAGTTTTTAAGAAACTTCAGATCAATATTCCTTTTGCAGAAGCCCTAGAGCAAATGCCGAGTTATGCCAAATTCATGAAGGGTATTCTTTCAAGGAAGAAAAAATTAGAGGATTACCAGACTATAGTTTTAACGAAGGAATGCAGTGTAGTTCTACAGAGAAAGTTACCTCCGAAGTTGAAGGATCCGTGGAGTTTCACCATTCCTTGCACAATAGGAAACATGGCCTTCAACAAGTGTTTGTGTGATTTGGGGGCAAGTGTGAACCTTATGTCGTTGTCAGTTTATACTCAATTGGGTTTACCAGCTCCGAAGCCTACAAACATATCTCTACAGTTAGCAGACAGATCGGTGACTTATCCAAGAGGAATTGTAGAGGACATCTTAGTTAAGGTGGATAAGTTTATTTTTCCAGTAGATTTTATAATTTTGGATTATGAAGTGGATAAAAACATCCCAATCATCTTAGGGAGGCCATTTTTGGCTACGGGTAGGACTTTCATCGATGTTCAGAAAGGGGAATTAACCATGAGGGTTCAAGACTAGGAAGTTAAATTCAATGTCTTCAAAGCCATGAAGTTCCCTACAGATGGGGATGAGTGTTTCCGGTTGGATGTGATCGACATAATAGTAAATGAAGACTTGGTTAAAAGTTTGGTCAGAGATCCATTGGAAAATACTCTATTGGGGGATGAAGACTTAGACGATCCAGAGTTCATAGAATACTTGCATATGTTGGATTCTTTGCCTAGAGTTAGCAGGTTCAAGGTACCATTCGAGCCATTACACACGGAAAAAAAAGCTTCGGCAAGGATGAAACCTTCTTTGGAGGAGCCACCCACTCTTGAGCTTAAGCCCCTTCCTAAACACCTCAGGTATGCTTATTTGGGTAATTCTAATACTTTACCTGTTATTATTGCATTTGCGCTTAACAAACTGTTGGAAAATAAGTTGTTGAGGGTGCTTAGAGAATACAAGTCAGCTATAGGATGGAAAATTGCGGATATAAAAGGGATAAGTCCATCCTTCTACATGCACAAGATTTTTATGGAAGAGGATGCAAAGCTAACAATGGAACAGCAGAGACGACTAAATCCGATTATGAAAGAAGTGGTAAAGAAGGAAATTTTAAAGTGGTTGGATGCGAGAATTATTTACCCAATTTCAGACAGTACATGGGTTAGTTTAGTTCAGTGCGTCCCGAAAAAGGGTGGAATGACAGTAGTGAAGAACAACGATAATGAACTAATACCGATGAGGACAGTGACCGGATGAGGGTTTGCATGGATTACAAGAAGCTAAATAAGGCAACCCAGAAGGACAACTTTCCTCTACCCTTTATTGACCAGATGTTGGACCGGTTAGCTGGGCATGGATACTACTGTTTACTGGATGGATATTTGGGGTACAACCAAATAGTCATAGCTCCCGAGGATCAAGAAAAGACCACCTTTACGTGCCCATACGACACCTTTGCATTAAGAAGGAGTAACACACCGACTACTTTTCAAAGATGTATGATGGCCATCTTTTCAAACATGGTGGAGAAGAATGTGGAATTCATGGATGACTTCTCAGTCTATGGAAACAATTTTGATAAGTGTCTTAAAAATCTGGTCACGGTCTTGAAGCGATGTGTGGAAACTAACTTGGTGCTTAACTGGGAGAAGTACCACTTTATGGTTGAAGAAGGAATAATTCTGGGGCACAAGGTCTCTTCGAAGGGCTTAGAGATTGATAAGGCAAAGCTGGACACAATTAAAAATCTTCCACCTCTAAATTAAGTTAAGAAAATTCACAGTTTTCTTGGACACGCTGGATTCTATAGTAGGTTCATAAAGGATTTCTCTAAGATTGCAAAACTATTATTGCAGTCTCTTAGAGAAAGATGCAGTGTTCAGTTTTGATGAAGAGTGTAAAGCAATGTTTGAACAGTTGAAAAAGAAATTGAATACAACTCCAATGATCGTAGCACCGGATTGGACGATGCCTTTCGAGTTAATGTGCGATGCTAGCGACTATGCAGTAGGGGCTGTTTTGGGTCAACGCCGAGAAAAGATATTCCATGCCATATACTATGCAAGTAAAACCCTCACGGATGCCCAATTGAACTACATAACCACTGAGAAGGAATTACTTGCAATAGTATATGCCTTTGACAAATTCAGAGCTTATTTGATAGGAACAAAGTTGGTGGTATACACGGATCACTTGGTGATTTGTTATTTAATTTCGAAGAAGGATGCTAAGCCGAGACTCATCAGATGAATTCTACTCCTTCAGGAATTCGACTTGGAAATAAAGGATAGGAAGGGGACAGAAATCAAGTGGCGGATCATCTTTCGAGACTGGAAAATCCGAAAAGGATGGGGCAGATAAGTGTGTAATCAATGAATAGTTTCTGGATGAGCATCTTTTTGGAGTAAACTCCGAGTTTCCATGGTATGTAGATTTTGCCAATTACTTGGTGAGCAAAATCCTTCCTCCTGATCTGACACATCAATAGAAAAAGAAGTTCCAACATGACGTCAAGTGGTACATGTGGGATGAGCCCTATTTAGTCAGACACTGTGCAGACAAGATGATTCGTAGATATGTGCCATACAACGAAGTGAATAATATTTTGCATGAATGCCATTAATCTGCGTATGGGGGACATTATGGTAGTGAGCGAACAACAGCCAAGATACTTCAAGAAGGATTTTATTGGCCTATTGTGTGACGCCCCCAAAATAGGTATACACAACCTATTTTGAGTCGCCAAATACATGGTACAAAATTTAAATACAAACTTCATTAATACAATACGACAAATGTAAGCTGAGAGTTTTAACACGAATATTGTCTCGTAGACAATATCCAAACTCAAATGGAGTCCTCATTACAATTATTATCACACTATTTCATAGATAGTGAGGACTACTATAGCCACCATCTTGGACTATCAATCTATTCCCCGACTAATGCATAACTATATTCTCATTTCTCAAGAGAATCTTTGAAAGAAAAGGGTGAGCTCAATTAGACCGATAAAAGAATATTATGACTAAGATAATGTAGAATAAATTATCCTTAGTCTTCAACAGTATAAAAACTGATAGAATACAATAGACAACAAGTTTGACTGTAGCGGAACAAGCAATCCATTAGAAGAGTCAAGTAGAGCACGATGTCTACTATCTTCTATGATTTAAAAGTTCATCATCAATATTTTATCTTTGTAACACATCTCAATAAATAATCCACATCACTGAATTATCCATGCACTACGGGTCAAGGATATTCATTAGTATCACATCCACGAATCATCCATGCACTGCGGGCCAAAGATATTCATTAGTATCACCAGTGGTCATGATCATGGCAAACAACTGTCCATCAATGCACTACGGGCCAATGAGGACTTTTACCACATCATTTGTAACATTATAGGTCATGATTATACCGATACATAATTCTTGGTCATAATCATACCAATCAATAATCCATCAATGCACTATGGGCCAAAGATGACTTTCATCACAATATAAGCATGAGAATGATGACAATAATATAAGAATTCAATTAATTGAGATTAAGGATAAATTTTAAAGATTTATAATTCAATTTATCCAAAGTTTAAGAATGTCCAAATTGTCAACATGATAACTGCTTTGTGGAGTAAAATTCAAGAATAATATTCATGTATCAAAAATAATTTGGACAAAAAAGATATCAATTTTTGTTGTGAATAGTACTTCGTGAATAGTACCTCATGAATAGTACTTTGTGAATAGTATCCCATTAATATTACCGTATATATGAATAATACCGTATGTATGAATAGTACTCATGAATAGTACTCCGGCATGAAAAGATTAAAATTTAACAAGAATGGCCAGAAAAATATTTTAGTGAAACGATACTAGATGAAGCGCAAATTTCAAGGATATTCTACTAATTTTAAGGAGTATAGAAGCAATACTTTTCAAAAAAAATGTAGAATTAGGAATATAAAACAAAATAATATTACTTACATACTATAGAGTATGGCAGAAAATATTATTTCTTACGAATATTGAACAAAAATAATATCCCTTACGAATATTAAATGAAAATAATATTCCTTACGAATATGAAAAATAATATCTCTTCTGAATATGAAATAATAATACCCCATACCTTAAAAGGAGAGTACTTCCGACTGGTATAGCGGGGATATTCTTGAAGAAAACTTGCACTATTTGCTGCACTCAAAGCTTCCTTAAACTCAAAAGAAATATGTTCAATATTATAGAAGAAGAATGTGATGCCCCCAAAATAGGTATACATCACTCATTCTGAGTCGCCAAATACATGGTATAGAAATTAACTACAAACTTCTTTTATACAATACGACAAAAGCGTAGCTGAGAGTTTTTACATGGATATTGTCTCATAGAGAGTATCCAAACTCAAATAAAGTCCTCATTATAATTATTATCACACTATTTCACATAATAGTGAGGACTATTATAGCCACCTATATCTGACCAGATTACTCCATTCCCAGACTAAGTCCCAAATTATATTCTCATTTCCTGAAGAGAACAATGAAAGAAAAAGGGTGAGCTCAACTAGCCCAGTAAGAAATATTATGACTAAGATAATGTAGAATAAATTATCGTTAGCCTTCAACAGTGTTAAACTGATAAAATATAATAAACATCAAGTTTAACTGCAGCGGAACAAACAATCCATTAGAAGAGTTAAGTAGAGCATGATATCTACAATCTTCTAAGATTTAAAAAGTTTATCAACAATTTTATCGCTAAGACTCAGCTTAATAAACAGTATCACAACCACGAATTATCCATGCACTACGGGCCAAGGATATTCGTGTTTTCACCGATGGTCATGATCATACCAACAACTGTCCATCAATGCACTACGGGCCAATGATGACTTTTACCACATCATTTGTAACATTACAGGTCATGATTATACCGAATGATCCATGGTCATAATCATACAAATCAACAGTCCATCTATGCACTACGGCCAAAGATGACTTTTATCACAATATAAACATGAGTATGATGACAATGATATAATAATTCAATTAAATGAAAGCAAAGGATAAAATTTAAAGATTTATAATTTAATTTATTCAGAATTTAATAATGTCCAAATTGTCAACATGATACTGCTTTGTGGAGTAAAATTCAAGAATAATATTGTATCAAAAATGATTTGGACCGAAAAGAAATCAATTTTTGTCATGAATAGTACTCTGGGTGAATAGTACCCGAGTGAATAGTACCCCATGAATAATACTTCGGGAATAGTACCCCGTGAATAGTACTTTGTGAATAGTACTCGTGAATAGTACTTCGTGAATAGTACCGTATAAATAAATAATACTCATGGACAAAACTCCGGCATGAAAAGCTTAAAATTTAACAAGAATGTGTAGAAAATATCCTTGTGAAACGATACTAGATGACGCACAAATTTCAAGGATATTCTACTAATTTTACGGAGTATTGAAGCAATACTTTAACAAAATGAGGGTATAAGAAGGAATACGAGACGAAATAATATTACTCACATACTACAGAGTATGAAAGAAAATATTATTTCTTATGAATACTGAACAAAAATAATATCCCTTACCTTAGAAGAAGACTGGATACTGGAATAGTGAAGTAGTGAAGTAGCGAAATACTCTTCTTCTTTCTCTCTATAACCTCTCTCTATAATTGCTCTTGTGAGTCTTAGTGAATTGGTGAGAATGAAAGAAGAATGAGCTTCTATTTATAGGAAAATATAGTTTCGATAATTGCACGTTTTAGGGCTCGAATTATTACAATATAGTACCTTCGTCTTTTTCTCCATTTTTAATTTAGTCCTGCAAGTATTATCAAACTTGCACCACCTCCCGTAATAGTACATGCATGTGAATCAATAGTAAATTCATGTGAATCAATATTTATATACATGTGAAAAAATAGTTACAGTATAGTACCTTCATCTATACCTCCATTTTTAATTTAGTCATGCAAATATTATCAATCTTGCACCATCTCCCCTAATAGTACATGCATGTGAATCAATTGTATATACATGTGAAAAAATAATTATAAGCATGTGAATTAATAGCAATTAATTGCTCATTTATCCAATTAATTACCCGACTGGTCAATATAACCTTCAGAAATCAATTATTATCGAAATAAATATCGATTTCCATTAACACTAATAATCCAAACACAATGGAAATATCAATTTCATCTTTAATCAATACGAACTTATTCATCATTAATATTATAACTCACAATATTTAACAACCAGATCATTTCCATGAAAAAGGGGGCTTTCCGATAAGGATTTCTCACTATTGGCGCGTAATTAGGTGACCAAGCCCCTTTTCTCGACAGAACTTGTTAGACATCGTCAATATTTCAAATAATAATATGAATAACTTTGTCGTCTCAATTATTGATTTAACAATTTAAAATATTATGCTGATGATACTGTGATAATAATTGAATCAATAATATGAGAGATATTATGCAGGAATTACTATAGCAATAATTGAGTATAACTGAGTGATTTCTCACGTAAGCATCAATAATCAATACCGTGTGCTACTATGCAACCATGCGTATTACTGTACTTTTACTATCGGGTAGTTCAACATTTTAACTGTAACGACCCCACAATTCATATAATAACATTCTCCATCTCGATCATTAACAATACAACTTTAATCTATCTTTACATCATTATTCGATATTAAAATCACTAAAAATACGGAATATTTAAAAATTTTATACATTTCCTTCTTTATTTCCCTAAATCGCAACCTTTACATTACATCTCTTCGATTCAAATTTATATCATGAATCGTTACAACAAAATGACTATACAAAGTCTTACATCATAAATAGATATCCATATACACCGGATAACTCAACTTACATTTCAACAACATGTTACATTCAAAATATTAAATACATTTCCCATAAAAAATAAGTAATCTTCGTGAATATGGATCTCTATAATTCACATAGCACCTATCTTTACCTTAAATCTTTAACCTGCAAAAATGGTTATTTGCAAGGTTGAGCTCGACAGCCCATCAAAATCTAACTGTTTTCACGCATTACATAGCACATAATAACATACTCAGCATATATATATATATATATATATATATATATATATACATTGGACTAACACAACATACATGCTACATTTCATATAACAAGTATAAAGATTGAGTTCCTTACTCAATCAACATTCACTATTCAATCAACGTAGTCATAAATTGACTTTAACGTTTCATACTTTCAATATATATAGAACACATCATTCTCTTTGCAACAAATTGGTAAAACAGTTCATCATCAAGTTCATATAACAAATAGGAACCGAAAGACTTACCTTGATCGTTGTTTACCAATAACAGTTTAATAGCTTACAGTTATCTGCACTTCACGTGCCCTACACAATTATATAATCATACACATCAACTATTAGTTACATAACAACACATAGTAATTGTAATGTAAACTGTACTCCACATCTCATAATCTTTCCTATTAATTAGCACACAATGTTCAATTAGATTGTGTTAACTTTTTGACTTATATAATATTCGAAATTCGTTCAAGTGTTAAAATCTTGCTAGGAATCATTATTGGTTTTATATTAAACCCATTTCATATTTTATAATATTCATTTCATTTGACTTAAAACACTTTTTATGTTTATTAACACTTATCACGGCGTTTTGACGTTTATTCGTCACACGCCCGATTTGTCTCTCTTGTGTATGCTTGCTATGCTTCTATAACTTATCTAATACATTATTTATTAATGTTAATCATCATTATGTTTACTAACATTCATGTTTCATAACTTAAAACAACATCCTTTATCATCAGAAGCACTACACATATATACGTGGATGCCCGACGCCCTTCGATTGCCTACGAAAACACAATAGTCCTAAAGATTACTATTTTGACCACTGTTCCCAACATAAAATTGAAAAACCTAAAGAACAAAAGGTTTAGGTCTACTTGTTCTCGTTCCGGATCATCTTGAATCACCTCAATCGGAGTTCGTATGAAAATTGTATGCTCATTTTAGTAAAACATGTCCGATCAGTTTTTTTTCCAAAATTCACTAGTAGATTACCTTCATTTGGGCTGGGGTTTTTATATTTTGGGGACCACGAGGCGGGGTCCGTTTCGCTAATTCACGATTTTTCATCCCAAACACTACAGAAAGCCAAAATAGGCCTACAAACTCATTTCTAACAACCATACCAACCTACCCAAGGTGTAATATGTTTACATAAACATAAACTAATGTTTCTAACACGTTTCTAACCACATAAACAACATAAACATCAAAGATTAGAACCTTTAATTTCACTATTTCTCGTCTTTCTTCTTCTTTTGACATTCATAGCGAAATTCTTCGCTGTGAATTCATTTTTAAACCAATTCAAGTAATTCCAATTGTGATAACTCATATTCTTAACATACTAACATAATACATGATCAAATTCAACAATAAATCATAACCAAACATCAATTTGATAGTTTCAAAAGCCATTTTTTAGAAATTAATTCACAAAAAATCATTATGAACAAAATTCCTATTGTTTATCAAAATTACATGGATTGAATTGCTAGAACAACAATATAACTCGTAATCAAACACTATGAACATGATTTCATCATGTTCATCATATCTTTGTGAATTGAAACCTTTGAACAACTATAAAAATCTCATGTAAGTGTATACATGAAAACATATGAACACCATATATGCATATAAATTCACAATCATGAAAACCTAATTTTACAAAGACTAAATACAAAACATCCTAATTTAGTATAAGGGTTAGTTTGATACCTTTCTAGGTTGAATTAGGAGAAAAGATGGAGATGATGAAAGCTTTTCTTTTGTTTTCTCAAGTTTCCCCTTTCTTCTTCTTCTTCTTCTTCTTCTTCTTCTTCTTCTCTATATTCTCTCTCTTCTCTTTGTTCTTCCTTTCTCTTTTACTAATACGTAATATAAACTGATATATGATAATATAATATACGTATACTTATAATACCTATTAATATACAACATAATTACATATATAACTGATGTCGGTTATATTATTTGAAAACCAAAACCACTTTAAAAATTAATAACTTACAACCCTTATGCCTTGTTTGGTAAAACCACTTAAAATAATGACTTAATCATTCCTTAAACCTTGTTTGGCAAAACAAGATTAAAACAAGAATTTTAAAAGCTCTAAGGCTTTATTTGGTAAAACCAAATTAAAACTCTTTTAATTTATTTTCATAAGTCATTTATAATATAGTTTATTGTCCCGCATTTGTTTACTTGGATTTCCATATCCAATCTTAATTAAATAAACTAATTACCACATACTAAATAAATTTCTCACTTAACCAAATATCACAAAATTATAATCTCATTATAATTTTATTTAATAATTAATATATCACTTTAATTATTAAATTACGACAACAATATAGCAACTCATGCAATCTTTAACAACTCTCTAACTGTTAAATTAAATTAGAGTATTATCTAATAAATTTAATTCACAAATATATACTAACAACAACCACATAAATAAAATATTTATTTAATTTAATAAATATTTTAAATTATAAATAAAATTCTGGATTGGTACATCATTCCCTCCTTACAAGGATTCTGTCCCCAGAATCACAACTCAAACAATTCATTTGTCACATTCTTCCCTCCTTATAAGGATGCCGTCCTCAGAATCACCGAAACCCTACCTTACTCAAGTTTTCATCAAATCTCTTCGTTAAATAACTTCAACACATGACCTTAATATATGTTTTATATTTTCTATTCCCACCATTCTTGATAATAAATTCTTGTAAGTTTTATTTCATAATTTCACTTGAACTCGATTATATTTTGAGTATTATATATTCTTTGACCCGTTCATTATCTTTCTCTAAGGATCATTATCATAAACACGAGCCTAAAATTGGTATGATGTTGTACTATTACATGAGTACAATAACACCTATACACTTACAAACCCAGAATCATTAACAGTAAAGAATTAGGCTAAGGTCAAAGTGACCTCTAAGCCTTGTCCAAACTATTTCACAGAAATGAAGAACACCTATAGCAACACTTTCTGTCACTATAGGCCTTTAGCGATAGACAGTAAATATAAATTTAATAAATAAATTAATAAAATTAGAAATAATTAATAAATAAATGTAAATATTTATAAAAATAGTTTTAAAAACTATTTTAAGTTATAATAAATAACTTTTAATATTTTTACATAAATTGAATAAATATTTTATTTATTTAAATATTATTAATAATTAATTTATTAATAATTTAATTAGAATAATCATTTACAAATAATAAATAATTATTTAAAATTATATTAATCATTTAAAAATCATATTAAATGGTTATAAATTATTTAAAAATAATAAACAAGATTTTAATAATATTCTAAGCAAATATTAATTATTTAGAAATAGAAATAAATGATTTAAAAATCATTTAACCGATAAATAAATATCTAAAAATTATTATAAGCTTTCAAAATTATTATAAAAGGTATACAAAGTATATAAGTATATAATAAAGCTTATAAAATAAGTTTAACCGTGTTATTAGTTTATTAATTAACCGGTAAAGTTGTAGGACACAGAAATCATATCAAACTTAACCCGAATAGTTTATGTATTTGAGTACTGTTATCAATACTAATGTTTTAGACATA
The DNA here is from genome assembly GCA_020205615.1 of Panax quinquefolius. Taxonomy (NCBI): domain Eukaryota; kingdom Viridiplantae; phylum Streptophyta; class Magnoliopsida; order Apiales; family Araliaceae; genus Panax; species Panax quinquefolius. The sequence goes on along the minus strand of CM035151.1, from coordinate 58,658,956 downwards.
TATGAATTAACATCTTAGGTGCTTATAAATGAATCGGGTAGCATTGATTAATCGATCTTCGTTCAGACAAGTTCTCTAAACCTTAATCTCTTATTAAGCAAGTCTTCTAATCTATCTATTTACTTACGCAAGAACCCTGCTTATTCATTGAACAAGATTCCTATAGCTTGATTTGTTTTTGATATATTATACCAAACCAAACTTGATTGCCATTTATTGTAAAGTTATCGCTATAGCTTCAACATAACTAAGAAATGAAATGTTTACTCATATGTTATTATTGTTTATCAAGCATAAACTGTTGTGTCAAACCAAATTGTTTTGGTAAGACACCTTATATTGAGTTGTATATCCCAGAAGGGATAAATGTGTGTCAATAAAATTTGACACTTAGTGCAAGTTGAGCACGATTAGGAAGAGATGCATACTCCTTGGATGTTGAATAGGTTGATCCCCTGTCTCACATCTGAACAAGATTTCTAAGTCTTTGTGACTGACAGAAATAATAAAAATTCCAGAAATGGTTGAAATAAAAATTCTAGACATGGTAAACAACACTCTGTTAAGAAAAATTTTGAATTGTTATACTTCTTCAAATCCTATATTGTGTTATAAATATAAAACCTGTTGAGCATGTCATAGCTCATTCTTTCAAACCATTCCCTTTGCAATATTAGATGGTAACCTTGGCACATCTGGAGCGAATAATGGGAAGCGACCCTGCTTAGATTAGTTTAAATTACTATCTAGCTTAAACTTTTGTAATAAGAAATTCTTTATGAAGAATCATGTAATCAAACCTTTATATATATATATATATATATGATATAATATCATCATTTATGTCCTCAACCGTGTTTCCTTTATATAAATAGATGTAATTAGAAATTATTTTTGAGATCCTTGGGAACTATACATCTGAGTGAGGGTATTGGCAATATGGACTGTTCATGTTGTTGTTAATACTCTGGATTACATATAGATAGGTACTATCAATACGATAGAGTAATACGCAAGATATAAACTATACATCTGAGTGAGGGTATCGGTAATATGGATTGTTAATTACTAATACCCTGAATTTCGGATAGATAGATACTATGTGTAGATACAGTCTATTCATCCAAGTGAGGGTATCCAAACACAGCGATAGTTCTATAGAGAATTATTATCTATTATGGGATATTGTGAACCTTGGATCAATGGGAATTGTACCTTGTCATATATGTATAGTAGTTCGATTAGATATGAGAACCAAATCGGATACCACAGGTGTATAGATTTGGATGCATTATATTAATTGATTAGTTGTGAACACCAGATCGGATACCGTGGGAGTATAGATTTGAAGGCGTCACATTAATTCATTGTATAAAATGAAAATATATTTCATAACACCATTAACTCTCCAGGAAAACTCTACATGAGTTTTATCTCCTTTTATGCTCTAAGTGCTTCTAAGTTCTTCTAAGGTTATAGTCTAAAGATTCTCGATCCTAAGGTTTATAACATAATTCTTTGATATCAACCTGTGACGCCCCTAAATTCAGACACTAATATCTCGAATTCGGTGCTTCACAATCTCACTCTAATAATACACTAATAACTCATACAGTGGAATAATAGAATACTTTATATTGATTTATTATAATTATTCTTGTCCCAAAGTCTCGCAACCATAACTAGCATATTATATAAATCAAGTTCAAATATAATCTAAACATAGATTACTTGCTTCTTAATACAACATAACATTAATTCTTATAGCTTAAGGGATTACAACTATTCCGTAGCCATGCTCTTGCCTTTGTCCTTCCCTGAGGTACTTCCTTGCTCTACCTTAACTATAATGTTTTTAGGAAAGAAAGAATGAGCAAGAAATTTTCCCAGTAAGTGACATAGCAATAAGGGTGAACAAGTACAAAGGTTAAAATTTAAGGGTATAAAAGTAAATGATGGTTCAAGAATAACGAGAAGTATCAATTGTTATAAATAAGAGTCGCTATGGGCCGAAGAATATCAATAAGATTCAAAGGTTTAATCATTTCAAAGTTCAAAAAGAGTGAACACTAAGTAGTCGTTAAAGAATAAGAACTTCTGTTAGAATTAATTGTATTATACTAAAAATCAAATAAAACGAGTACAATAGGTGATCAGCCTAAAGTACCCTACGTTATGCATAACATTAACATGTTAGTATGTGCGCACGTCAGTTCCCTGATAGTTATATAATTTTCCCTTTAATGAGGGTGTTCATCTCAGTAGATTTATAAGAGTCTGCACCAAGTCAATTGGTTTGGATAACTTTCTAATACATTATATCAGTCTAGCCAAAAAAATGGCTTAAACAACTTTTATAATACATTTAGGAATGATAAGTTCAATGCTTGTAATAATATCGAGACAAAAATCGATTTCCGAATAGTAATAGATATTTTTTCGATGTAAATATAATCGAGTAAAGCAACAATTCGGATTTACACAATATGTAAAGTTAAGAGAGTTAGGGAACTTGCATTCAATATGAAAATCAAATGTAGTTAGAGAACTTGCCTCAAGCGTAGTTTACCAATCTATAGCTTAGCAACACTTTGAAATCCTATTATAACATAGTTACGTATATATGTATATTCATTAGTTATACAAGTCGAATACATATACTTGATATGTACATTACGCGCATACATTAAGTCTTAACTTAGGTATACAACCAAACCATGTATATCACATCATCAAGCCACTTGCTTTAACAATTATGAACGACTTTTCTTTTAAAAGCTTATTTAGAAAAACTTGTAAAAACCTTTAGATTCTTGGTTTCACATAGACATTGATGTGTTAGAACACTTTAATCATCATAGTAATCATATATTATGGCTTAAAATAGGATTGTACTCATGGTACAAGTTTTAGATCACAAATAAAACTATCAAACACAACTACTAATAAAGCGTAATTAAGCTCTGATTAGGCTTAGGGACTGGCAAAATTACCTTATCCCCTGCGGATTAGAGTTGAGTTTTATCTCTTGTTATCTCCTTGTTTTGTCTCTTTTCTTAGCCTATATATATATATATATTAACACGTAGAATATACACATGTTTAAAGGTCTTGCATGCTTTTACGATTATCTCAAGTTCACCTTTCCACATTATGGATTCTTAGTTTAGAATTCTGGCAAACATATTGTCAAATGAAATCGTGAAGCCAACTATATTAACTATTTATTCATATAAGAAGGTTATACAACCTAAAGTGTGTATGCTCACATGTTCTCATCATTTATGTATAGCTACATTAGTTCATTACTTGTAAATTCGTTTAAATTCATGCTTGAATACTTACTTTGCATCTAGTTCCTTATATAAACATATAGGTCATGTCTTAGGGACATAAAGAGTATTAGCATACATGTTCTAAAGTTCAGAATATGACCAACACAACGTTTATAGTACTTAGTTTGTAAAAAGTCCAAGTTTATCTCCAAAAGTCATTTTAACCCAAGCTAAGGTAATTTAACACATGCATATCAATTTGAACAAAATTTCATGCATAAATAAACTATATACACAAGCTAACATGCTTAGAATCTAAGATACCCAATTTCTATCAAGTTCGTCTCTAAAGTTCGATTGTTCCTTTAAAAGTCGTTTAAAACCAAGATAAAGCAAACTAACATATACGAAGTAACTTTGAATCGTATGTTATGCATAGATAGGCTACATATACATGTTAACAAGATCAAAACATAAGATGTTACAAGTTTCGTCAAAGTTCACTTTCAAAATTCTAAGTTTTCTTTAGAAAACTCATACTAATGCAAGTTAGAATACTCATGCTATGCAAAGGAACTTTACACTACAAGCTAGACTTATTTTCATGCATGTCTAATGTAATAACCTAATATTTTCAATATAATAATATTTTTGAATATAATTTTTTATATATATATAAAGGTGGAGATATGTGCAAAGCAAAGTATATGTATATATGTGATAAATAAAACTTATTTATTACATGAAAATTGTAAATAATTTCTTTTTAAGAATTATTAATCATTATAGATTATATTCTTATAATAAATTAATTTTGTAATAAAAATATTTATTATTTATTTTCTATGAAAAATATGATTATTATATATATGATATGATTATTAGGATTATTATGATAAATAATGAATACACTCTTAGATTTGTAATATCGCTCATGTGGACGTTAATTCATGTCATGTAAAACAAGTTTGGCGAAGAAAATTGACACTGGCTTGAAGCTAAACTATCTTGCTTGCTGTGTCGGGGTATAAATAGCATTGCTACTGTAGTCAAAGAAGATAAATTCAAGCCTTGCTTGCCTAAATGGTCGATTGAGAAAAAATAATTTTTCTACTTTAGAAAATAAATGGAATAATTATGTGATATGTGTGACATTGATAAACCATGAAATAAAGTATGTTATGTTTGACGAAGGAATTATTAAGTAAACCATTAATTAATATTAATTAATTGTGGTAGAATACTGATTTCTTGGTAATTAATAATATGTGATTACTATTATTTGAAATATATCTATAAATATAATAAGAATTATATAGATAATTAATGATTATGGAGATCCATAAATACAATAATCGATGATAATTGGATTAATTAATATTGGTGTTAATTAATCAAGGAAGTGAATAATTTATTTATTTGACAAGTTATTAATATTAGATTAACGGTTATGTGCATGAGAGCAATAATACGACTATACTATATAGTGTAGTGTGACTTTTATGTGACTATATAGTAAGTTTTATGAAACTATATTGTATGAAGCAATGTGATTATGCATATTAAAACTATATGGTATGAATACATCATGAAGGTGTATGTGACAATATGTATGTGGGTATATATTAAAATAATATACCATGAGCATATTGTAAGCTATTATTTTAATAAAGTATACCGGTGTGATAAAATATACATGTACTATATGTATGTTACATTTCCATATTATATCTACTACCTTGAAATATTACACTATATTGTGGCATTAGGATATAGCCCATGTATGGTGAATGTGTATATAAAATATAACATAAGAGTAGGAATTTGTATAAATATTGTAAGTGCAGAGTATTTGGGTTGTCCCAAATTTAGTGTCCCATTTGCTCCTTATTTTCACATTCACGTGTTTGGTAAAGGTCTATTCCTTTTTCTTCTTCCAAGCTCAAGCTAGCAATCTAGATGTCAATGATGAACAAGGGAGTGGGGATTATGATGAATTTCAACAACCATTTACCAACTCTCTCTTAACCATCATGTAATCTAACATTCTCATTAGTTTAATTTGATGTATAAATGCATTATTTGTGTTTTTGTTTCTCTATAAATACAACTCATCTCCTTCTAATTTCCATTGCTGAGAATTGCTAAGGTGTGGGATTAAAAGCATAGATAGAGTGAGTGATTGCATGCATATCAGTAAAAGGAGTGTGAATTAGCAAGCAAATTGCAAGGTATAAGATTCTTCTTGTTCTTCATTTTCATTCTTTGTCAAAAATAAGTTGAGTTCTTGAATTTCAAAATTTTTGATTTATGGAATTTGATGATAATAAGGATTGGGTAATGGTTGTATAGTTGTTATATAACTATATAAGCATACATAGAAAGAAACTTGATATGTAGGTGTGTCGTGTTTATGTACTGACTTTGCAAGCATGTTGGTATGATTTAGAAATGCATGAATAGACCGTTAACTTATGTTTATATGATTCATAAGAAAGCATGAAAATGTTGGAGTTATTAGTAAGGTTACTAATGAAAATACGAACTTTGAATGAGAATGTTAACATACTACCTTGAGAGTTAGAATCTGATATTGTGAACATGTTTGATGATGCTCTTAGACTCACTCACATATCATAAAAAATATATATAACATGCTTAAGTATTGTAATTCAAGGAAAGCAAAAGCAAATCAAATTTCCAACCAAAATGAGGTTAATTACACATATGTGTTATGAATACTCACAAGCATGCCTAATATGAGTTATATGACTATCTTGTATGTTTAGAAGGCAATCATGTTAGACTTGGTGGTTTCATGACCTTGAATGGCGTTAACTTGTTGAAATGTTTAACTTAGAAACCATTTTATAATGGGAAACCTAGATTGACTTAAGAACCAAGAAATGACCCTTGTCATGATAGTATGTATGTTGAGTTCTTGCTGGAAAGAAACCACAAGGCAACAACTAAGTCTTGGCTTGGCCAGTGGGTTGCGCAGCTGCGCCAGCCCTAAGCCGAGCCATGGCTCAGCTGCGCCAGTCTAGAATCTGAGTTCTGCAATCTGATTTTGGACAGTTGACTTGTATGATGCCTATATTGCTAAAAATGGTTTCAAACCTACTGATGCATGTATATATATATGTGAGGATTAGGTGATAAGATAGTATTTGCTTTATATAATGAAAGTCCGTGAATAAAAAGCCCTTAAAATTGAGCATTCTTAATTGGCTTATGAAGTAACTAGATACTTGATTTCATGATAACCTATGACTAGATTTTATACCATATGTGCGTATTAGAATCATGTCAAACTTGAATAAAGAATGTTATAGCTAATGAGCATCTTGTGCTTATAATACGCTATAAATAGGATTCGAAAGTGATTAATTTATTAACGTGGATAAACTACGCTTCAGGCAAGTATCTTTACTCTTTATATCTATTTATGCAATAAACCTGTGTAAGTCAGTTATTGAATTATATTCCGGTTATACAAGCTTTTAAACGTTATTGTTATTAATCATAGTATTCATGCAAGTATTCTAACTTCATTTACTTTATGCAATGGACATGAGTAACAAAGTTTCAGAATTATATTATCATTGTGTCAGATTATTAACTCTATTGCTATTGATTATGTACTCAAATATTCGTATTCATGCAAGTTATCGAACTCTACATTGTTTATTAATACAGTATTACTATTAGATTCAGATATATCTATTCTATTCATAAATTTCTAAGATTGGTTATACAAGTGTCCTCACTTAGATAATTACTGAACATGTTGATACATACTTATTGATTTCCAATTGGTATATCTTAATTGAAATTCGTCTAAGCTATTTGTCTCGGCTAGACACAGATTTAAAATATATTTTGAATATGATAGAACCTTATTGATATCCAACCGAATTGTTTGGTTTGGATTCCCGACTAAGTATAAACATCACGAACATGGGAAAACTTTTGTGCACCTAAGGCGGATATGATGAATGAGAATATCGTTCTGGTATGTAGTATTGATCAATATAGGGCATAACGGGTTGATCACCCCTCGTGCTTGTAAGTTATGACGGTTTACAAATGAAGTTCTGTTTGACATTTTTGAAAACTGAAAATTATGTTCATAGTCTATCGACTACTCTCTATTTATAGTCAGTACGTAGTTTCAAAATTTGAAATAAGATTTGTTATGTTGTTTAGTGTTGCTTTAGTACTTCACAACCATTGCTTCGTTGTTGAAGAGTCATTCAAAGAAAATATTTAATCGTTTCAGCTATTATTTATTGATTGCTATTACTTGCTAGGCACTCAAATGCCCATTCTTTCTTAATTTAAATGTTTTTAGCTATGTATGATCGACCTGAAGTGTGACGCCCCCAAAATAGGTCCATTCCATCCAACCCATTCTGAGTCACCAAATACATGGTACAGAAATAACTACAACTTTATTATTACAACATATAAACTGTGAGTTTAAATACAGATATTGCCATCTAGAAAATATCCACACGCAAATAAATCCCCATCATAATTATTGATAATTTATTTTACAAAATGGTGAGGACTACTAAACAACTCTATCTAGAACCTTCATTCCATACCCCGACTAGTACTACGCCACATTCTCGCCTCCCGAGAAGAAAAAATGGAACAACAAGGAAAAGGGTGAGCTCAACTAGCCCAGTAAAGAATATTATGACTAAGATAATATACAACAAATTATCGTTAGTCTTCAACAGGGAAAAATCTAATAGAATACACTAGACAACCAGTTTTAAATCAACAACTGCAGCGGAAACAACAATTCATTAGAAGAGTTAAGTAGAGAATGCAAACTACTATCTTCTATATATGAATTTAAAAGTTCATCGTCGATATTTTATCCCTATAACATCAATTAATATATATCTAGAATCAAATATTCATCTTTGCACTACAGGCCAAAGATATTCATCAGTTGGTCATGTTCATCTAAACACCTGTTCATCTTTGCACTATGGGCCAAAGATATTAATATGTTGGTCATGTTCATCTCAACACCTGTTCATCTTTGCACTACGGGTCAAAGATATTCATCAAGAAATCATTCATCTTTACTACAGTGCCAAAGATATTCAATAATATCATCATTTAGGGTGAGAGGATGATGAAAAATATTTTAAAGGAAACGAATCCAATTGAAACAAAAGAACAAATATTAAGGATTAAGTATTTTAAACAATCAAAGTTCAAAAATACTTCATAAGTAATCGAGTGGAGTAAAATTCAAGAATGATCAAAAATATGGATACAATCAAAGCTAGTATCCATAATAGATATTTTGACGAAAAATGAATTTTTTTTTTTTTTTGAATAGTCTGTCAGTATTCATGAATAGTCTTGAGTATCGTGAATAGTGTCGTATATCGTGAATAGTAACTCCTAAGCACCAAAAGATAGAAATTTCACAAAAACATCATCATGCTTCGTGAATAGTACTCGTGAATAAGTAACTCGTGAATAGTAACTCATGAATAAGAACTCATGAATAGTAACTTAGATTATGAAAAAGTTCCAAATTTGATAAAATTTCCAACCAATATTTCGGCATAATGATATTGAAGAAATAATATCATTTTCGAATAAAATAACATCCCTTACCTCGAAAGACAATCTTAGTTGAAACACCCCGATATAGGCTATGACTTGAACTTGCACCGTATAGCAATACTCAAAGTATACTCAAAATACTCACAAGAATACGCCGATAATATAGAGAGAAAACTTGAGTTTAAGGTGTGATTTTCAATTCTAACCTAAGCACCCTATTTATAGGAAAATGCTTAGAACACCAAAGCGAAATTTTAATATAATAATATATTTATAAAAATTTGTCTACGGCAACCTTTGAGAATTTGAAATCAGCAACCTAACACGTGTAAAATGAGGCTCATACATCTAAAAAACGTTTTTGTTAATTAAAACAATTAAAACTTCCAAAAATCAATTATTTGAACTCCTAACTTCAATAATTCATAATAAATAGCTCTTTTATCAGAAAAATTCGAAACTCGCGATTTTCCATAGGAAATTCCATTATCTACAACTTTGCAGAAGGAAGTTTTTCCAAATTCCAAACAGAAATTAACCGAAATCCACAAATGGGCGATTTTACAAGCTATAATCAAATTTCGGTCAATAATTGTGTCCACCAACACACAAAATATGTGTTAAACATTTAATGCCACAAAAATACTCTTCCTCCTCATATACTCATATATCCCACATTCATTATAAAAATATCACCGTTAATATATTATTAAAATAATATATTTAAATGAATTATTTTATCGTAAAAGATAAAATATTAATTTTCAACAATTTTCACATTAAAAATTTTCTCCATCTATATCCACATAAAATCAATATTTTCCTCATCATATAAATCAATAATTAATTATTCACAAATAATATTATAGAATCACGATCTTGTGACTGTGTACATTTCCTGGAAAGAGAGGGGCTTTCCAATAAGGATCTCTCCTTATCTTGCACGCAATTATTAGGTGACCAAACCTCTCCTTGAAGTAACTTTCTAGACATTGCCAATAATGTTATCCAATATTATTATTCGGATAATATGAATTATTGTCTCAGATAATGGAAAATACCGTGTAATGACAATTTATTGAAACAACAAAGAATATAAAATATCAATGCAAAGAACTATTGAATCAATAAAATAAAATCTTTGAATAATGAATTACTGTAATAATTATTGAGTAGTGCCTTCTTACGTAAGAATCAATAATTGGTGTAATACCGCAGCTACTTGTGTTTTAACCAATCGAGTATTTTAACAAGATAATAATGAATAACTACGCCGATTATTTATAAACAACTTATATTTGTGCGTTTTCTTCATCCAATCGCTTTCAGTTATGGGGCCCACAAAAGATCGCTACTGTCAGTCATTTAATATTCTCCGAGAAATGCTAATATTCCACGACCAAACGAATATTCCCCGACGATAATGAATATTTTATAACCACTTGTTTATTCGAAATATTTGCGTATTTTACCCATAACTATCCACATTAATCAAATCAACCCTTACTATTTCAAAATAATAAATAGAGGAAAATAAATTTTATTTATTAATAATTTGGGGTCTTACATGAAGGTTCAGGCAAAAACAAAGGGAAAGGAAAGCTAGCAAATTAAGTCTGTGTTATCTTATGTAATAGCTAGACTTAAATATGTAATAGCTAGTCTCTGAATTCTCTAACTCTTAGTTTTGTTTTGTTTCAAGATAATATACGTAATAATGAAAACTGAAGGCGCACCTATTATAACCAGTAACATTGAGGTCAGTTAACCCATACGTGGTTAACTGTTCTCAACTTCTCTTAAGGCCCTGTTTGGCCACTCTTAAAAACTCACTCCCATTTAATTTGATAATTCTCTTATACTATAGTTAATAATGTCACACCAAATTACACAATAATTCCACTATCTTATTTACTATAATTTAAATAAAATATGATAATTTCTCATTAATTCACATAGTCACATAATTAATTTTTCTCATTTATTAATTAGGTCAAATTATTAATTTTCTCATTAATTATTAATTTAAATAAAATAATATTAGGCTTAATAAATATTTCTTTTAATTCAATAAACTCACATAATTACATACTTTGAATGATAAAAATTCTCCACATTAATTTAATAAATATAACACATATAATTAAATTAATCTACCACAACTTCATCAATTAATTATTTAATCTAATAATTAAATCATTGAAAATATTTATTTAATTCAATAAATATTAAAATTAAATTACAAAATCTCGTTCGTCACATCTTTCCCCCCTTAAAAGAATTCTGTCCTCAGAATCACGACTCAATCAATTCGACCCGTTACATTCTCCCCCCTACAAAGATTCTGTCCCCAGAATTGCTTACACATAATTGAAGTAAATAAATGAGGGTAATTCTTCATCATATTCTCTTCGAGTTCCCACGTTGCTTCTTCAGCATTGTGGTTCCTCCAAATTACCTTAATAGAAGATATTACTTTATTTCTGAGTACTTGCTCTTTCCGGTCAACAATCTGAACAGGAATTTCTTCGTAAGACAAATATTTTTCAAATTTAAGGGTTCATATTCAATTACATGTTTATAATCAGGTTTGTAGGGTCGTAAAACGGAAACATGGAAAACGTTGTGGACATTTTTTATTGCTGGAGGTAAGGCTACCTCATACATAACTTCTCCGATTCTTCGTAGTACCTCAAAGGGTCTAATGAATCTTGGGCTTACTTTCCCTTTCTTTCCGAACCTGATCTTTCCTTTCCAGGGAGAGGCCTTCAAGAACACATAACTACCCGATTCAAACTCAACATTTTTACGTTGTGGATCACCTATTTCTTCTGCCAATCTTGAGCTGCTACCAGTCTTGTTCGGATCACTTTGACTATTTCTACTGTTTGCTGTACTAATTCTGGGCCTAGTAATTGTCTTTCGCCAACTTCATCCCAGTATAGCGGAGTTTTGCATTTTCTTCCGTATAACGCTTCATAAGGTGGCATGCCAATACTAGCGTGGTGACTGTTGTTATAGCCAAATTCTACGAGCGGTAGGTGGTCATCCCAATTTCCTTTTAAAGTCCATTACACAAGCTCTTAACATATCTTCTAATGTCTGAATCGTTCTTTCACTCTGCCCATCTGTCTGAGGGTGATATGCCGTACTCATTCGCAATTGTGTACCCATGCATTCCTGTAGACGTTTCCAGAAGTTTGATATAAAGCGTGGATCTCTATTGGAAATAATTGACACCGGAACTCTGTGCCTCAAAATAATTTCTTTCACATATAACCTTTCCAACTGATCTAAGTTGAATCTGATTTGGATCGGAAGGAAGTGTGCGGATTTTTTCAGTCGGTCAACGATAACCCATACTGCGTCATAGCCTTTCTGAGTTGTCGGAAGGCCAACCACGAAGTCCATCGTAATATGTTCCCATTTCCATTCTGGGATCTCCAACGGTTGTAGCAACCCACTCGGCCTCTGATGTTTTGTTTTCACTTTCTGATAGGTTAGACATTTGGTAACACACTCTGCAACATCTCATTTTAGATTTGGCGAATAGAAATATTGTCAAAGATCTTGGTACATCTTGGTACTACCAGGGTGAATCGAATATCGTGAACTATGAGCCTCGCTCAAAATTTCTTCCTTAATTTCTGGTACTGGCGGTACCCAAATTCTACTCTCAAATCTCAGTATTCCTTCCTTATCCATCTTGAATCTCGGTTTGGTTCCTTTGGATATCTTCTTTTTCACCTTTTTACATTCTTCGTCCTGAAGTTGAGCCTCCTTAACTTTATCCAGTAGGGTTGTACTAGATTGCATCTGAAATAGCTTCTCATCAATTTCTATAGGATACTTCATTTCCAACTCCAGTTTCCCCATTTCTGAAATTAGCTCTTTCTGATCAGCGGTCAACACCATCAATTTCTCCCGACCCTTTCTACTTAAGGCATCGGCAACCACATTTTCCTTACCCGTATGGTATAAAATCTCACAATCATAGTCCTTAATTAACTCCAACCATCTTCTTTGGAGCATATTCAAGCCCTTCTGTGTAAAAATATATTTCAGACTCTTGTGGTCTGTATATATTTCACACTTCTCCCCATAGAGATTGTGCCTCTAGATTTTTAAAGCAAAAACCATTACAGCTAACTCCAAGTCGTGGGTCGGATACCCGTTCTTATAATCCTTCCATTGTCGTGATGCATACGCAATGACTCTGCCATTTTGCATAAGCACGCAGCCAAGTCCTTTATGCGACGCATCACTATAAACAACAAAATTTTCTATATCATCCAGAAGAGACAACACAGGTGTTGTACTCAACCTCTTCTTCAATTCTTGAAAGCTTTCCTCACACTTCTCCATCCAAACAAATTTCACAGCTTTTCGAGTCAAATTCATTAACAGAGTTGCGATCTTGGAAAAGTCTTGAATGAATCTTCTGTAATATCCTACTGATCCAAGAAAACTTCGTACTTCCGATGGCGTTCTCAGCTGATCCCAGTTTATCACAACTTCGACTTTGGATGGATCCACCGAAATTCCATCTTTATTGATCACGTGTCCTAGAATTTGTACCTGCTCGATCCAAAATTCGTATTTCAAAAACTTGGCATACAACTTCTCCCTTCTCAACGCCTCTAATGTTAATTTCAAATGCTCTTCATGTTCTTCCTTGGTTTTCGAATATACCAAAATATCATCTATAAATACCACTACAAATTTATCCAAAAACGGCTTGAACACTCCATTCATTAAGCCCATAAATGATGCAGGAGCATTTGTTAGACCAAATGACATTACCAAAAAATTATAGTGACCATATCGTGTTCTGAACGTTGTCTTCGGTACATCCTCTGGTCTCACCTTCAGTTGATGATAACCACTCCTCAAGTCTATCTTTGAAAAGTATCTCGCTCCCTTCAATTGATCAAATAGGTCATCGATCCTCGGTAATGGATATCTGTTCTTAATTGTGACTTTATTCAGTTCTTTATAATCGATACAGAGTCGCATCGTTCTATCCTTCTTCCTAAAAAATAACACCGATGCTCCCCATGGCGATATGCTAGGTTGAATGTACTTATTGTCTAGTAATTCCTATAGTTGTACCATCAATTCTTTCATCTGTACAGGTGCCATTCGGTACGGTGCCTTCGATATTGGAGCAGTTCATGGCGCCAAATCGATCACGAATTCAACCTCTCTATCTGGCGAAAGTCCTGGCAAATCGTCTAAAAATACGTCTACGAAGTCCCTCACTACTAGGTATCTCATCTACTTTCGTATTCTCTTTACGACTGTCGACTATGTAAGCTAGATATCAACCACAACCTTATCTTAACAACTTCTTGGCTGCATCATCGTCAGACAACTCGCTTGTTTAGGTGACTTGCTACCATAAAATACAACCTTTGACGGAGTCATAAGGTTAATGCGCTTCTTCTGGCAATCAATTATAGCCCCGTAATTGAATAATCAGTCCATTCCTAAGATAACATCAAATTCCCCAAGTCGAATAGGGATAAGATCTACGTTCATGATATTACCCTTAATATCCACTCTACAGTTCTTATGTACGTACTTAACAAAATTATTTCTCCATTCGCAATTTCTATGTTCATGGGGTATTCTAACTCATCCTTAGGCAATTCTAAGTTCTTAGCAAAGTCATCGGATTTAAATGAACAAGTATCACCCGAATCAAATAATACGTAAGCATTAACTTTATTGATCGGAATGATACCTGACACCACATCACGAGACTGCACTGCATCCTGCACCGTCATGTTGAATGTCCTGGCGGTCGGTCGATTGGTTGCGGTTGGTCCTGTGATAGTCAGGCTATTTCCACTACTGTTTCCTCTATTTCCTCCTGATCCTGCCCCTCCAGATCCCTTTTTAGGACAGTCCCTTGCAAGATGATCCTTTGAGCCACAAGTGAAGCAGGCACCCTTCTTTGGGTTAGGACAGTTAGGTGCTATGTGGCCTTCCTGACCACAATTGTAGCACACTCGTTTACCCTTCATACACACTCCCAAATGAGCTTTCCCGCAGGTTGGGCATGCTTCAATCCTCTTCTTCTGACCTCCTTGCTGATTTCCAGTTGATGAGTTGTCAGACCACCTTCTCTTCTGATTATTACCACCTCCCGTTTTACTTCCACTAGCCTTATTGATTCCTTCATTTTCATTCTTCTTCCTCTTCTGATCCTGATAATATTTGGTTACCACATCGCTTCCACCTTCAGCGAGTATGGATTTCTCCAGTACTCCAACGAACGTCTTTAGTTGAAACAACGACACTTTACTATACAACCAGGGCTTCAGTCCTTGTTCAAACCTTCTTGCTTTTCTCTCATCTGTATTCACTTGATATGTGGCAAACCTAGCCACCTTATTGAATCTTGCCGCATAGTCTGGTATGGACATATTCCCATGTTTCAACTCCATAAACTAGACCTCCATTTGGTTCTGCGAGCTGGTCGGGAAATACATCTCGAAAAATATCTCCTTGAATCTCTCCTAGGTAATCACACCTTCTCCTCCACGGACCTTGTTTGTTTGCCACCAATAACTGGCTTCGAATTTCAACATGAACGTCGCGTAAGCGGTTTTCTAGTCCTCTCTGACTCTGGCGAAATCAAAAACTTTTTCAATCTCCATAACCCAAGTTTGAGCCTCGATCGGATTCATGGAGCCTTTAAACTCTGGTGGTCCCACCGCCTTGAAATCCTTAAACGTTGTATTCGATGGAGCTTGAGGTTGATTATGAATCGCTCCAACTAATAAGTTCACCAACTATTCATCGATTCTTCTTGAGCATGTTGACAGTTCTATCTTCTTCTCGGGGACATATTTCTGTTAAAATATATGCTTATTAGATCTTTATTAAATTCTCGAAATAGTTAAGGCTTAACTCAACAATCTAACATACCCACTTAACACATTATCTCAAACAACTTGATATATTTATTCAAATCAAAAGTTTTAACATCAAACGATAATCTGACAACCCGAATTTTTATAAGTTATTAAAATATGAATTTAATAAATAAAATTCTTATTATAAGATGTTTTGAGTTTGAGTATGTGTATATATGTGTTATATATTGTGAATATGTAATTTGGTGTGAAGAAAATTATGTATATTCATGTATTAGGAAAAAGAGGTCCAATAGTTAATTTAACTATTGAAGAAATAAGGTAATTGTTATGAAAAGGAAATTAAGCGAGTAATATTAGTTAATTGGATTAAGTTAAAATTATATTATGAGAGAGTATAATTTAATTATTATTGTGACGATGGAGATTATTATGAATTAAGTTTCTTAAATTATGTTGGTGATTCACTTAATTAAAATAGTGAAATAACGTAAATATATTTGTTTTAATAAAATAAGAAGATAATGTGAATGTAATACGATTGTGAATTTCGTATATAGTTAAAATATTTATGGAATAAAATAAATATTTTATGGAAATTGTTATGGGATAATTTATTTAAAATGTGATAATATTGATGGAATGAGAAATATTCTAATTTAATTAAAAAATTAAATTAGAGGATTAATGATTTATTAACTAAAATTAGAATTATATTGGTTAAGTAATTTAATCAAATAAAGGGTGATATTTGTGAACCATGTGATAAGAAGGATTGTTAAAAAAAAACTAAAAAGGATATTTTGGGTGCTAGCCAAACATGGCTTAGTGACTCTTTGTTATTGTAACTGATGAGGCCATAATGTATACGCATTATGTTTATATCAGTTGTATGAGAGTTACGTGTTTTGTTCCTAAAGCCTAAGAATAAAGAAAACATAGAGTTGGAGAAGAGAGTTAGAGAGTTTTGAGAGAAATTGAGAGTTCTGTGAAATTGAAGAAGAGGAATTGGAGAATCAAATAAGGAAGAAACAAAAAAATTATTCAAGCTTTATAGCAAGTCAAAGGTAATAATCTAACCTAAACCTCTAGTTTTTAAATTCTTGAGTTTTATTGATATCATTGAAGTATGAATTGATGAAGAAATCAATTAGGGTTATGTCAAGTGTGGAATAAACTGATATTTTCATTCATATTTGAAATTTGAGTAACACAAATTCAAGTTTAGAATAATCAAATTCATGAAAATAGGTTTAATGATGAAAAATTTGAGTTTTGTTATTTTTATATGTATTTGGGTATATTTTGAGACTAAATTTGGTTAGGAGATTATATTATAATTATAAAATTGGTGATGGATTGTGTTAATACGATAAGAAATGAAAAGAACGCAAGTTGAATGAATCAATTTGGTTAAGAAACGAATTCGTAGTGAATGAATTCGCTAAACATGTTAAAATATGAAAGTTTAGTATGAACACGAGTTTTGGGTTAAGATTTAGGCTAGCTAGTGTTTTTGTAAATTGTTATAATTCTAGTATGTTGTATTTCTATGAATTTCGAATCCATAGAATCGAAAACGGACTAATTTGGATGTGTATAACTCAAGTTATGAAGATTAGTAGAAGAAAAAGGGTCAAAAATCGCGAAGAACAGTAGCTTCAGGTCCCGTTTCTGCTAACGGGCATAGTGCACTTGTGCCCTAAGTCATTTGGGGTGCCACAGACCCTTTGTAGAAATTGTTGTCTTTGTGCCTAAAGGCTTAATTAGGCACAATTTGCGCCCAAACTATGTCAGGTGTGACTGTTTTGACCTATTTTAGTAAAATAGGCATAACTGTTTCATACGTACTTCGATTAAGGCAATTAAAGATCATCCAGAATGAGGACGAATATACCTACAACTTTTATTCTTTAAGTTGTTTAATTTGAGGTCGGGAACAATAGTTAAAATGGTCATTGTTGTGACTTATGCGTATTCCGAGGCAATCGGAGGCGTTAGACATGCACATACACAAGTATATTGATGTCGACGATAATAGATGTTGTTCTAAGTTATATAACATAAATATTATGAAGTCTAATGATGCTTAACATTAATAAATGATATATTAGATAGGTTGTATACGCATACTAAGCACACACAAGAGAGACAAATCGGGCGTGTGGCGAATAAACGTCGAAACGCCGTGATAAGTGATAATGAATGTAAAAAGTGTTTTAAATCAAATGAAATGAATATAGTAAGATATTGAATAGTGTTAATATAAATCCAATAAGTATTCCTAGCAATACTTAAACACTTAAATGAACTTCGAATATGAAATACAGTGAGATATAAGTTGAAAGTTAACACAATCAAATTGAACATTGTGTATTAATTAATAAGAAGGGTTATGGGAGGTAGAGTAAAGTTTACATTACAACTATTATGCATTGCTATATGACTAATAGTTGATGTGCATGATTATATAATTGTGTAGGGCACATGAAGTTCAGATAACTGTAAGCTGTTAAACTGTTATTGGTAAACAATGATCAAGGCAAGTCTTTCGGTTCCTATTTACTATGTGAATTTGATTGTTTTAAATCTTTATTGCAAAGAGCATGATGTGTTATATATATGTTGAATGTATGAAATGTTAAAGTCAACTTATGACTACGTTGATTGAGTAAAGCATGATGATTGAGTAAGGAACTCAATCTTTATACATCTTTATACTTGTTATATGAACTGTAACATGTATGTTATGCTAGTCCAATGTTTATGAGATATATATTGAGCATGCTATTATGTGCTACGTGATGCATGAAAACTATTAGATTTTGCTGGGCTGTCGAGCTCAACCTTGCAAATAACCATTTTTGCAGGTTAAGGATTAAAGGTAACACTATGTGCTACTTTAGTGACGTGGATCAGAAAGAATACAAGAAGATTAATATTTTAGCTAAAGTTGTTATTTCTTTATACCATGATTAAGATTCATGAGATGTACTAAATGTTTTGTGATGTATTGTTTTATGTTGAGTTGTAAAGCTAATGTTAGAGTTATCTGATATGTAAAGGTTATCGTATTGAAATGTAAATTTTTATATAATAACAGTGATAAAGCGGATCATAAAATAAGATTGATTCAAAGACATGTAGATGATAAAGGTTTTGATTCAGGGAATTAAAGTAAGAAGACATAAAAGTTTCAATTATTCTACATTATATAAAGTTTAACATCGAATAATGATGTAAAATCAGAAGGTAGATGTGTTATTAACGACCGAAGTTAATAATTAAATTGTATGAATTTTGGGGTCATTACAGTTGGTATCAAAGCTGATAGGTTAGAAACCTTAGGTAAGAGTACCTTAGGCTATGACCTTAAAGAAGAGAGGTGAAGGTAATGAACGAATAAGCTCAAATAGAGTTTGAACAATAAGAAGTAATTTAAGAAACGTATAGGGAAGGGATTAAATCATGCGTGAGAAGATTCAAAGAAGAATCTCGCAGAGTTATGGGGTTACCCAACTCCAATAATAAGAATGTAAGGTGAGAACAAATAAACAAAGTCTATAAGAAGAGAATGGTAAAGAAGTTAAGAATAAAAGTTATAGTTAAGTATGGTACAGTTTTACTCTTTAGTAGTTGATGTATGGTATCTGGGCTAAATGATTCCTTCATAGAGCGGAGGTATATACGAACTAGCAACTCGGAACCTAGTTTGTTGGTTGTTTATGGGAAACCACTCAGTGTACCATATTGAAACTGGTAGAGACTCGATGTGTACCAAGTATAGAAATGTATACGTGTGATGAAAATGTAGAACTTAAATGAAATGTTGAACAATATAAATGAAGTTAGAAATTCTTAAAGGAAGAAGTGTTATATAAACAAGAAAATTCAAAGAAGAATCTTGACGAGATATGTAGATAAGAAATGGGAGTTACCTAACTCCAATAGCCAAGATAATGAATAATGTCATAAATGAAAGGATAGAAAGGGGATCGTAAAAAAAAACGATCACGAGTCAAGAAAAGAATTTTAAGGAAGATGATTATAGAATAAGATCACGACGTGATCTGTTTAAGTTATAGAAGAAATATGGTATGTAATGTTTGAATAATTATAGCTTAATGCTATGAAGATAATGTACTATGGTATAGTACGAGATAAACTCGCGACGAGTTATAGATGATGTGATACGAGGAATTCGTATCGAGCAAAGAGCAAGTTATAAGCAAGATACAGTTAGGGGGGATTTCAATTGAGGACTCATGTGATGGTTGAGTTGTACAAATATTTATATGGGCGAGGGTTTTGTGCTTGCACTCAGTTTATCATATTGATAATCATTGGAGTGTTGGTGTCGCGCTATAAATGTATATGTGGTGAAAAGGTGATTCTTCTCTAATATGTATATTTGATAGTTAGAAACTATTAAGATTAGTAAGATATTATTAGGATTAGGTGCGGTTCTTAAAACTAATGCATATGGTAAGTTCGTGACTCATAATAATTGTCGAGGTCGGGATTTTTGGGTGTCCCTTTCCATTACTTGTTCTTTGGTGTTCTCATTTTAGGTGAGATTTGTTTGAAAAAATAAGTGAAAAAGGTTCGACATGTATAATGTTGACGATGGGACTGTTAAGAGTCGCCAGTTGGTTTTTTAAATGGTTGTACCAACACAACCGAGAAAAGGTTTGCACATTGACCTAGTGATGTGACACTGTTATACGGGTCGGTGAAACCGAGATTCGTTTAGGGTCCGCGGACTTGGTTATGCGGGGGGGAGGTGTTAGGGACCCCCCGACATCCGTGTTACCACGGTGACCGCCTCTTTTCAAGAAACTATTATTTGAATATGTGTGTGTGTGTGTGGTTCAATGTGCTGTTATATGGAAGTTGTGCGAGGCCTCGTTTGAACCTATATACACAGGGTTTGAATTTATGTAAAAATTCATTTTTTAGCAAGATATGGCAGTGATGTTTTATAAAAGAGGTTTTTCAAACCCTGATGCTCAATAGGAATTGAGACCTTTTACACTCCCATTTTTATTAAGTGATCGGCTGGATTAATTTTATTTGACGGATGTAAGGCATCCGTACAAAAATAATATACAAAAATAATGCCGACTTCATCGTGGGTATGGAAACCATCTAAGGAAATTCAGACACCGCAGATTAATTTACAAGCTGCTTACAGCTGAAAATGTCCATCACGGGAACCGAATCTAGATCCAATGGGATGAATCTGTGATCACATGATTCCTAGGCTCACAAAATACTGCAGCTTTATATGAAAGTCATAAGGCGGTATATATATAAAAGTCAGAAATATATATATATAAAGGGATCACCAACCACGAAGTACCTCCATGGGGATCGAAATGTAAATAAAGTCATTAAAAGCTATCAACCGCCACGGAGGAAACTCCAGCGGACGAAACGTAAATAAAGTCAGAATACGGTCAAATGCCACGAAGGAAACTCTAGGTGGGGATGTAATGTAAATAAAGTCAGAATACGGTTAATCGCCACGGTAAACTCCAGGCGGAATGAAATGTAAAGAAAGTCAGAAAGCGATCAACCACCACGAAGTAAACTCTAGGTGGACAACAATATATATATATATATATATATATATATATATATATATATATATAAGCAATAAACGCATAAACCGGATGTAAAATTCGTGCTCATCGAATGCGAGTTCAACCACAATTCATATATATAAGTGTATATATATATAAAAGCAGAGTAAACGCACGGATGTAAAATCCATGCTCATCGATGTAGTCCCACCACGCTTATATATATATATATATATATATATATATATATATATATATATATATATATATATATATAAGAGTAGTAAACGCACTGCATCAAAATCAGGCTCATCGAACAAAGTCCCATACACACGTTAATATATATATATATATATATATATATATATATATATATATAAAAGCAATAAACGCACTGCATCAAAGTTCAGGCTCATCGAACAAAGTTCGACACACAGTTCATATATATAAATGTATATATATAGAAAAAACAAGTAAATGCTCCAGACCGAAGTCTAGGCACATCGAATAAAGTTCGACACACAGTTCATATATATAAATGTATATATATAGAAAAACAAGTAAACGCTCCAGACCGAAGTCTAGGCTCAATCGAGGCATAACTCGATAATGTTAGTCAATATATATATATATATATATATATATATATATATAGAAAACCAACCACTAACCTAAGTTCGGGCAAAAGCAAGCAACACGACTCTCAATGTGTAGAAGGGTGTATGCAAAGATGAAGAGAAAGACTCTAAAGTGTGTGAGAAGGCTTATAGCTGACTGCTAGAAAAGGCTTCTATATCTTTAGAGTGGGTAAACACTAGCTTTTGTGGGTACAAAAGAGGCTATATATGAGCTCACAGGTGTTTAAAAGTGGGAAAATACACTGTAGGGCGAGTGCATAGCGAATTGTGCAGGGTTTCCCCGTCTTTTTCTCTTAAAAAATCAGCACCCAAGCCCTTTATTTATAGGCATATTAGCCGCAAGTGTACCTACGGCTGAGTCGCAGTTGTACCAGAGGCAACCCGGGTTTTCCCGAGTTTGTCGGGTTGGGTCGTCTCGAAGTATGTGCACTCAGGCACTGTAATGTTCACTCGGATTTTTAGAAGTGCAATTCGGGCATCCGTTTGAGGTATACAGGACCTATTTCGGACCGCCGTTGTCGAGAGTTGTATGATGGCATGGGATTAGAGTTTGTACGAAGTCATTGAAGATGGGACAATGCCCTCCGGTCTTCAAGCTTCAACTTTCATCCGTTATCGCGCACAATAGTCACTCGGGATTGGTTAGCCTTGTGGGACATCGTTGCGTAGAGACGTGACATGGCATCGTGTTTATCGAGATGCTGATGTTGCCCCTCACCGGTGTTATCGCCAGATTGGGCTGATAAAGCAGACGCGTTTCGAACTTCACCGAGATTGATTTGCAAATTGTTGAAGGTCCTCATTGTCATCTTTGAGGTGTGCCTGTCTTCCCGATATTATTGCCGGGTTGGTGCAGTGTATCTTATTGTGAGCGCTGAGATTGAAGCTGGTCGCATTTGAAACAAGCATTTCCGGGGTTATCGCTGAAACTGCATTCCTTGGGTCATCACCAAGGTTGGTGGCTATTCCCATGGTCGGGACTGAGACTGGATACCTCGGTGTCATCTCCGAGATTAATCGGTCTTCTCCGGTGTGAGTTCCGGTATTGTATCTGCAGGCCTCGGGGTTATCTCCGAGGTTGAAATCGTTACTCCTAGATTGTGATCCGGGGTTGATGCTGAACTTCCGGTAGTATTCGGTATGGATTTGGATTGTGTTTCAGGGTTCTCTCTTAAAAGATGAATCTTTCCTCTTGCAATGTCAGTAATAGTAATACAGAAAATTTCGAGTGTCTACAGATGCCCCTCTTTATCATACTCATGCATGGCGATGCATGGGTAGGATAAAGAATCCTAGACACTTGAAACGCAACTTGATGAACGTGGTACTATGGGTAGCAAAATGATGTAAATGTATGATGCATGTGTACGGGGTTGTAGCCCAACATGCTGGGGATGATTGCTGAATCCCTGTTGCTTCAACTGGGGATTGACAATACTGACCAGATCTGATGTGTAAGATGAATCTGTTAGGATGTTGATATTGGAGTTATCACCAAATTCCTGTGTCTTTGATAACGACTTGATTATGAAGATGTACCTCTTATGTGTAAGAAATCACTGGGGATAAAGCTTGGTCTATTTTGAGGATGTGTATAACATATTCCATCATCTATCCTCTTTGATGACGTTGACCTCTTCTGGTTGGTATCGCCAGAACATGTCAAGTTCCTGCTGGATTTACTGCCAACAGCAAATGTTATCAGGGATGTCTGACCTTTGTTGACGTGTGAATCAACGGCTAAAACATCTTGTGGGATATACTGTCAAGGCTGCTTGACCTTCGCTGACATGTAAATCAACGGCTGAGATTCTGTAGATCGTCAAGGTTGCTTGACCTTCGCTGTCGTGTAGATCAACGGAGCATTACGTTGAGACCCCCGCCGGGGATCCACTGGGGAATACGAGCAGTTGGGTATGAAAACCTCGAATAGCTCTAGAGCTCTGATAGGTTTAAACGCTATCGGCTGAAATGACGTCAAGGTTGCTTGACCTTCGTTGATATGTGTGTCAACGGCTGAGCATGCATTGTTACTCCCACCGAAGATATACGTTGTAACCCCCGTCGGGGATCTACTGGGGACTCATGAGTACGTACGCAACTATCGAACAGTTCTCAATGCTTCGATGGGTTTACTTGCCATCGGCTGAAATAACGTCAAGGCTGTTTGACCTTCGTTGATAGACGTCTCAACGAATGAACGTGTTGTAACCTCCATTGGGGATTTACGTTGTAACCTCCATCGGGGACCTACGTTGTAACGACCCGGAGTCGGCGGCATCGGACCTGTATAAGGTATTGTCGTATGTGACTTGTGACAAATGGGATCATTGGCAGGGTATACCTTGTGTTCGGGTGACTACCAATGAGTGATGTATAGGTTCAAAGTTTCATCCGAGAAGACCAGGATTGTATGCTATTTTGCTCAATCGCGCGGCATTTTTATTCCCGATTTGACCTTTCTAGCCCGTAAGAACTCCGTTTCAACTCGAACTGGACCAAGTCGGAGGGGTGGGACCCACATAGGGGTGCCGCAGGTGCACCTGCTACAGCCGCAGGTGGGCCTGCGGCCAGGTGTGGATTATAAATCCTGCAGGCTGGTCTTTACAAGTCACTTTCAACTTGTTTCACTTAGAAAAAACCGCGAGCCATCTTCAGATCTGCTGAGTTCGGGCTGCTTTCTACAAATTATGTCACCGTACAAGCGTTCTACACTATCCTGGTAACGTATGCATGTATTTTTTCCAATTTCTGTCCGTTAGATTGTGAGTTATCGCATAAAATACATCTAAACACATAGTAGTGATTATATATGCACAAATGACTTGATAAAAAATATTCAACATAGTCAATGTTAGTATTAAACCATGCTGAACATAATGATGTGAAAAAATTTGACTTCTGAGACAGTCAAATTGGCACCTTTTTTTGCTATTTTTTGTCCTATTTGAGGTCCAATGAACAAAAGGTAGAAAGGCAAAGTACTCCTAGCATTGAGGTTGGCCTTGTGCATGATGATTTTGATTTTTAATGCATATATTATGTATATGACTTTTCGGGGTAGGTGTGCTACTGAATGGCCACTTAGACATGCCTATGTGCATGTGGATAGTCCTATTTTTAAAAGGGACTATGGCTAAATTTTTCCAAATGTAGGCATTGGGTAGTCATGCATTCTAACTCTATTATATGTTAAAGTAAATGCATGCATGCATATAGTCATAAAATACATTTTAGAAAGATCAAAGTAAGGAAATACCACACCCTTTCTAAGGTGATTTGGAGACTTATTGTCCAGATATTATGGATCCGGATCAGCCGAGCAGTTCCTATAGGACAGCTTCTGGCGTACAACGGAGGGCTTCTGAAGTGCCTCGTCCTCGTTCTATCAGACATCCTCGTCGGTTGGTGGAGGCTGTGATACGTCCTGTCCATGCAGATGTTCCAGATTTTGAGGACGAGGAGGCGGATATTTCGATTGAGGATCCCGCTCCTGCTGTACAAGTCCCTCGCAGGGAGCTTCCGAGCATTCAGGTGGTGAACCCAGAGTTGCTAGGTGATTTGGGCAGACATCCATCGATGTACTTGAATGCTAATGAGGCATGGCGTTAGACTTTGATCTTCTTTCTTTCCTATTGATGAGGATTAAAGGGTTTTGATGTTGATC
The DNA here is from genome assembly GCA_020205615.1 of Panax quinquefolius. Lineage (NCBI taxonomy): Eukaryota > Viridiplantae > Streptophyta > Magnoliopsida > Apiales > Araliaceae > Panax > Panax quinquefolius. The sequence goes on along the minus strand of CM035151.1, from coordinate 58,633,309 downwards.
TGCATTTCATGCAAGTTCCAGGATTTACACAGCCTCAAGGGAACTGGTTTAGCATTCACTCCATGTACCAGGCGCTTCATCCTAACTACAGAGCGATAGTGCATGAGTGAAGATTTGAAGCGTTCTTCTCCATCCTTCCCCGTCGTTGTCCCTGGGGTTACCTTAGGGCTTTGTCTGAGCAATGGTTTCATCAGACTCAGTCACTCCACCTGCTGGATTGCGAGGTGATGATGACGCCTATGGATTGGCCATTTATCACAGGTATGGAGTTTGGAGGGGAGCCAGTGCCTTGCATGGCGAATATTACCCCTACTGCCGTCCGATCCTTATTGGAGTTCTGGCGGGGACGCTCAAAGGCAGGACTGTCCGTTCAGGTCCTTTGAGCATAGATGCTATGAGCGGGCTATTGAGTGAGCCCATGCATGATGATGTCAGGATCAGGGATCACGTTCTGCGACGATTATTCCTGATGATCCTTCGAGGCTGCTTCATAGCAGACAACTCTTCCACGGTATCTTTTTCTTTGGTCAGCGCCACACGTGATGTGGACCGTATTGGAGAGTACGATTGGGGCTCTTACACCTTTGCCTATTTCCTCCAGGGCATGCACATGCACTCACAGGGTTTGACTGAGGCTTGGCTAGGATTTTACCCATTTCCGCTAGTGAGTATTTCTCTTGTCTTTTCCCATTCACAGGTTAAGAGTGTTTACTGATAGCAGATGTTTTGCCATTGTGTTGGCAGTTTTGGGCCTATGAGAGACTCCCATGTTTTCATCCTGTGAGTGTGTTAGGTTTAGATACCTATGCACGAGGATGACGATGGCACCACTCGATTTTGCTGGAGGTCCCTGTATCTGAGGGATTCACTCACTGCCATATGCAGCTGAAGTTGCTGACGGCGGGTACCATTACATGGATTCCCTATTTAGGGGAGCATTTGACCATCGGATTTGAGGATGGACATCCCACCAGAGTCGAGTATTTAATCTCTACCAGGAGAGTTCCTCTCTTCACTGATGGAGGCTGGGAGCTCTATTTAGGAGATCGTGCTATTAGGAGCACCACAGGGGAGATCCGTGTACCGATCTTGCCTCCTTCCAGGCGTCATTGGCCCATATCACAGTCACCCGTCACTGATACCCCATTGTTGGGGGTTGACGGCTTTGCATTATCAGAGGGCCCATGTACTCAGGAGACGTTCCAGTGTTGGTGGTTCCCTCGCACTATTGGAGCCCAGTCCCGCGCCACAACGTTTATGGGGGACATGGTTCCAGGATCTTTGATGATGACGGATTGGGTAGCTTGTGTCCGAGCTCAGACTCATATGACCCAGATTGATAGTTTTACCCGACAGTTGGACCAGGTACATGTATTTATTCGGCATTTGGGCAGAGATCCAACAGAGGCGGAGTCGTTTGTTCCTTCCAAATTTCGGTCTTTGGTCCCTCGAACGACCCATTTGGTTTTGTCGGCCACAGATCCTCCTCTTTTTATCTACCGATATCCCGCTGATAGAGATCCAATGACTCGGGAGGAGTTACATCAGTGGACAGAGATTGAGGACGTGGACATCGAGACCCTGGTCTTCTTCTGATGTATATTCTCGTTATATCTTTTGATAGGCCTCTATTAGATATTGGGTGGCTGTTCCCCATTCTCGCTATATCTTTTGATATGCCTCTGTTAGTAGTAGGGTGGTTGTGCCCCATTTCCCTGTATTTGTAGTTGTACAGAGCTGATGTATTAGATGATGATATATTTAGGAATGTATGGACCATTTTTCATTCCCTATATCATATTGCCATCCATTATCTGTTATGCATGTATCATGTTATGCATATGTATGTATGTCTAGAGATATTCGACATTGACCCCTGGATGGTCTTATGACACAGCTCGCACAGATGTCTTCTTCGACAGTTAGCTGTATAGATCATACCCCACCGTCAGTGGTGGTATTAGGTATGCGATCGTGGTACGATAGCATGTCACCACCGAATTGTGGTGACTATAGATCTGTCTTTGCAAAGATACCATGACCCTTCTGGCATTTCAGGTTCCTGCAGGATTTGTAGACGGGATGCTAGAGCATTGGCTACCTGATAGGTAGGTATTCTGTTTTGGCACCCATGAGTTGACTCCTACTTTGGAGGAGTATGCACGTTTGACGATGTTGCCCTTAGACAGACCTTGCGTGCACCTAGCTTTGGGAGACATGAGCAGACGATTCATGACTCTCACAGGATTGAGGCGCAGAGTAGTGCACAGATGAGTGACATCTAGCCATGTGATCTCCCAAATTTTTACATCACGGCGATTTGGTTCGGAGGATAGCTACTCACGACATTCCGAGGATTTCTCTGCGTCGAGGATCATCATGCGTTTGGCGAGTTTGACGTAATGATGTTATGTGTACTGTCATATGTGTACATGCCGCGGTATATGGATGAGATAGATATAGGCGTTATCATAGCTGTGAGAGCTCTCAGGGAGGGTCATACCATTGTGCCTATGATCGTAGCAGAGACCCTGCGGTCGGCATCCTATTGTTGCACGTATCATACAGGAGTGTTCACAGGGAGTTCGGTCATGCTGTATGTGTGGTTTATGTCACACTTGCGATCGGTTGGTACCCTTAGACGGCATGGGTATTGCTTCTCCCATGATGTGGCTATGTCATACTCCTTTCAGCCATCAGAGTACATAGATGCTCTGTCCTGGTCCGCATTTTTGGCAGATATCAGAGATCAATTTAGCATATTGCTGTGCTCGGGGCTTTGCTCACCATACAGCTTCATTACTCACGCTCCAGGCATGGACTTCCTCCGTCTGGCTGGCTTGAGGGGCGTGACTACTTATCACCCATTGGCCGTGATGTCGTAGTTCTAGGATTTTTATCCTTTCAAGGGGCGATAGGTCGACGTTGACTTCTTCGATATCTTCGGCAGGAGGACCCGATCCCGTGTGTATGCTTCTTTGGGATCGGTAGAAGATTGCTTCTTTTTTGTCGGTCATCCAAAGTTATATTCTGCAGAGTATTCCGCATAGATGGAGACAGAGATTTTATCGACTGCAACAGTATTTGCAATACCGAATATTGGGTTAGACAATGCAGAGCCACAGAGGACATTGATACCTATATCGAGGAGGAGCCATTTCTTTGGGTTGCCAAAGACTTCTTTTGAATTCTCCTAGTACCAAGATTTATGTGATTCAAAGACTCAAAGACAAGATTTAGAGCGAAATCTTCATCTGATGACCTTTGAGAGAGACCAGATTCGATCTATGATGTCGACTGCTCTTGACGTGAGGGACGCCTCTCTATTGGAGAGAGACGACGCATTAGATCGCAGAGATGCCGCTGTTGTTGAGCAGGATGAGGCTATATCAGCCAGAGATGCAGTGATAGTTGAGCGGGATGAGGCTATTTCTGCCCAGGATGCAGCCGTCACAGATAGCACTGCAGTGAGGTCCCTTACCACTGGCATGATTGCAGAGATGAGTGCATATATCGATGATCATATGTTCACCATGCAGATGGCTACAGATCTTTTGGGTTGTGTGGATATTCTTATACAGGATACCACAGCTTCGCCTCCATCTTCTGAGAGGGACGCCATGTTGGGCTTGTTAGCTCGCATATACCCTGACTTGTAGATGAGTTTGTATTTACCTACACAGACTAGCTTAGCCATTTTGTCATGTATACAGCTTTACATTGTATATATATCAAACAAAGATTATATATATGATGTGGAAATATATTTTTGGATCACTTCCCTTTTAGATATGCCTTGCTATTTGTTTGATATTTTGCTTTCGCTTGTGGCTTGTGGTTTTGATGTATTCTGAATTCCTCCTGGGTGGATGGACATTGAGTTGTCTCTGGACAGTTCAGAATGGATCATGGATCTTTGTGTATCCCTACCATCTTTGGTGTCTTGGGACTTGTTTCTGCATGGAAATGTGGAGAGGAGTGTGGCTTTCCTCTCTGAGATTGACCACACCACAGATGGTCACCAGTACTTTTATTTAGGAGAAGCCTAGTTAATTCCATCTCTTATGGATTGGTGTTGTTCTTCAAGGTATGACCGCAGCTTAGATGGTCGCCGAATCTCCTATTTGGGAGGAGTTCAGGCAATTCCATCCCTTTGGTCTGAAGCCAAATGAAATGTAGTGGATTGAAGTTTAATCCCAGTACCAAATGACAAGGGTTTGTGTTTTGGTAGGGGGTGAGACCGCACCATGAATGGCTGCCTACGTACTCCTATTGAAGAGGAGATCAGGTCTGCGTAGTTCGAACCTGGTGTGAGAGGTTCAACGCTGTATATGGCAGAAATGGTATAGGAATGTGTTTGGTTATTTTTGTTTTTGTAAGGAGAAGAAGGTAGAAATGTTTTTGTTGTTTTTGTTTTATTGTGACCGGGCCATATGAAATGGTTGCCTACGTACTCCTATTGAAGAGGAGATCAGGTCGACGTAGTTCGCCTCGTATGAGATGAAAAGCGTAATCCCATGTGCGTCGAGTGCGGGAGGAGAAAGTTTAATCCTAGGTTGAGGATAAACTGTAGGTATGAGAAGTTTGATCCCATGTATGGGTAGCCAAACTGCAAACGCAAGAGGTTCAATCCGCGGTGGGATGACCTAGATTGTAGGAACGCAGAGGAGAAAGCCAAGCTGTTGGCTTGAAAAGTATGTTTCCCTGAGGGGCAAAGTGTAGATAAGTTGTATGTGGTAAAGGGTTAAAGAACCGGAATGACTGGTGAACTGATGATGATGCACCAGGGTGTTTGCTGGTTACTTCAGACATAATACCGTTTCACGGTGTATTTGGGTCTATGATGATGCACCAGGGTGTTTGCTGGTTACTTCAGACATAATACCATTTCTTGCAATCTGAGAGCGCCTCCTGTTAATACTTCTTTGACAATAAACGGGCCTTCCCAATTAGGAGCGAATTTTCCTTTAGCTTGATCTTGGTTGTCAAGAATATTCTTCAAAACCAAGTCATGTTGTTTAAACTGCCGTAGCCGGACTTTTTTGTTGTAGGATCTGGCAATCCTTTGCTGATATAACTGATCATGGAAGATAGCCGCGGTTCTCCTTTCGTCTATTAGAGATAATTGGTGATACCTGTCTTGTACCCATTGGTCTTCATCCAGCTGAGCGTTGATCAACACTCTGAGGGATTCCATCTCAACTTATATGGGGAGCACCGCCCATCCCATAGGTTAAAGCGTGGGGGTTGCCCCAATTGAAGTGCGCATTGAGGTTCTAGAGAGGCTATGAGTCGTCGAGGCAATAGGTCGTGCCAATCTTTGTGGTTGGTTGACATCTTTTGCATAATCTTCTTGATGTTTTTGTTAGTCGCTTCAACAACACCGCTCATCTTCTGGACGATAGATGATGAGTTGAGATGTTTTGATGTGAAATTTACTGCATAATTCCTCTATCATTTTGTTGTTGAGGTTTTTGGCATTGTCTGACACAATCACCTCTGGTTGTCCATATCGACAAACGACATTGTTTCTGATGAAAACAATGATGACTTCTTTAGTAACCCTGGGGAAGGAGGCTGCTTCTACCCACTTGGTAAAGTAGTCGATCATGGTGAAGATAAACCGATGACCATTACTGGCTTTAGGCTCAATGGGACCGATAACGTCCATTCCCCACATTGAGAAGGGCCAAGGCGAACTCATATTGTGGATTTCCCGTGGGGGGCATATATAGCATTCCCATAAATCTGGCACATAGCATCTTTTGACGTGGTTATTGTAATCAGCTTTGAGAGATAGCTAATAATGTCCCGTCCTTAGGACTTTCTTGACAAGGAGGGAGCCAGTCATGTGGGGGCCACAGACTCCGCCATGGATTTCATCCATAAGCCTTTGGGCTTGATCTTTGTCTAAACATCTGAGGAGACCTAATCCTGCATCTCTTTTGTAGAGAGCATCTCCACTCAGGTAGAACTTCATAGCAAGTCGATGGATCCGCCTTTTCTCAGTCGGGCTCGCCTCAGCGGGTGTAGATCCATCTCGTAGATATTCTTTGATATGCTGATACTAAGGATGTTGGATGGGAGGTAGCTCATCCGATACTTCTCCAACGTAATTCCCATAGGCTGGGGCCTTGTGCAGGGAAATTGTGACGCTCGGTGAGTGTTCCTTGTCTGATATGCTAATCAAGGAGGCCAAAGTAGCTAATGCATCCGCAAAGTCATTCCTATTACGAGGAATGTGTAGAAAGGAGATTTCTTCGAACTCCAAAGCCATCTTCAAAACCTGCCGATGGTAAGGCAGCAAATGTAGTTCCTTGGTTTGATAGATTTCGGTGGATTGTCTGATTACCAACTCCGAATCTCTAAAGACAGTTAACCGCCTGATGCTCATTAAACGGGCAAGTTTTAGCCCCATGAGACAGCCTTCATACTCAAACATATTGTTGGTGCTAACAAACTATAACTTGACGGCAACGGGATACTGCTCCCCTGTACCAGACACTAGAACTGCTCCAGCTCCAGAACCTTCCATATTAACAGCTCCATCAAAATACATCTTCCATGATTGGTGCGTATCGTCTTCGATGGTGGTGTTCTTTGCCATCATCATTACTCCTTCATCAGGGAAATATGTTTCCAAGGGTTTGAAATCCCCTGAAGGTGCGGCGGCCAGTTGATCCGCGATTCCTTGACCTTCGATGGACTTTTGAGTCACATATACGATGTCAAATTGTTGTAGGATCAACTGCCATCTGGACAGTCGATAATTTAATATGGGTTTTCTGAACACGTGCTTGAGAGGATCCACGCGGGATATGAGATGGGTTGTGTGACCATGGAGGTAATGCTGTAACCTCATGGAAGCCCATGCTAAAGCACAACACATCTTTTCGATCGAGTGTACTTGTGTTCACTCATCTCTTTGAACCTTTTGTTGAGGTAATAGATAGCTCGTTCTTGGCCTCTATCATCCTTCTCGTCTCAAAGACGCATGCGACCATGGCATTGTCACTTATGGACGAATACATAAACAGGGAACATCATCCTCAGGTGGCACCAAAACGGAGCTTTGACTAGCTATTTCTTGATTGTAAGGAAGGCCTTCTCGACACTCATCATTCCATTTCATGGAGGAGTTCTTCCTTAATAGTTTGAAGATCGGCTCACAAAGTCTTTGTGAGTCGGAGATAAACTCGCTAATGAAGTTAATTCTTCCCAAAAATCCCCTTATTTCCTTCTCTGTCTGAGGAATGGGCATTTCTGTGATGGCTTGGATTTCGGCAGGATCCAGCTCTATCCCTTTGTGGCTGACTAGAAATCCTAGCAACTTGCCTGATTTAACGCCAAAGGCGTACTTAACTGGATTCAACTTCAAGTTGTACTTACGTAACCTGTTGAACAACTTTCTGAGATGGTCTATGTGGTCGTCCTCCTTCCGGGATTTGACAATGATGTCATCCACATAGATCTCAATCTCTTTGTGCATTAAGTCGTGGAAAAGAGCCATCATAGCTCGTTGATAGGTAGCTCCGGCATTGATGAAGCCGAATGACAACCGTCTATAGCAAAAAGTTCCCCAAGGAGTGATGAAAGAAGTCTTCTCACGATCTTCCTTGGCAACCATGATCTGATGGTACCCCTCAAAGCAATCAAAGAAAGGAGTATATGTCGATTCAAGCAAAGATTGTCAATGAGAATGTGGATAGATGGCACGGGAAAGCTGTCTTTTAAGCAAGCTTTATTCAAGTCCCGATAATCCATGCAAACTCGCACCTTCCCTCCAGGTTTAGGTATGGGCACGATGTTGGATATCCACTCAGGATATGTAGAGACCATGATGATGCCAGCTTGAAATTGTTTCATAATTTCTTCTTTCACCTTTAAACTCCACTCAGGTTTCAATCGCCTGAGTTTCGCTGACTAAATTTAAATCCTCTTTAATGGGAAGGCGATGAAGGACAATGTCGCGGACAAACCCACCATGTCTTCATGAGACCATGCAAACACATCCCGGAATTGGGTTAATAGCGTAACCATATCATTCCGCTGGTTTGGGGTAAGGTCCGAACCAACTGGATTAACTTAGGGCTTTCTAAGGTTCCGAGATTGAAATAAGTGGTTTGATCAAGGTTGGGTTTGGGTTTGTCTTTGACCCATTCCTAAATTTCTGGAGGCACCTCAATGTCATCCTGTATATCCATAAAGGCTGAATTCATCTCTACATCAAAGGTACAATCCCTGTGTAGGAGAGGCACCGTATCAGCAAGTACATACACATCTAAATTTAGAGTCCTAAAACAAAATATACTTTCACTTAGTATATATGAAATGTGTTGATCATACACAGTATTAGCATATACTGGCAAAATAAACTGCTAATATTGTATGTAAAAAGTAAGCGCTTATTATATCTACAGGCGTAAAAGAGTTCGCTCGCTTTTACCCTCGTCGACCAAAGCAAGGAATGTTGTTCCAATTGGCAAGGGCAAAGTCCGGGTGGACCGTAGTGATGGAGGGATTGTCATCATCCTCCCTGTCCCGAATGATGGCCATTACATCTGGGCAATCATCGTCTGAGGTGTATCTGTTGGTATGTTCATCATGAACGATGATGCATATACTGGACATCATCCGTATGACGTCTTGCTTGATTCTTCATCCCTCTTCTTCCACAGCGGGATTTGGAACAAAGACTTCTTTCCCCTTTATCGGTACCGGCTTGGGACATAACATAGCCATTACATTGGCTGACACCTTTACGGGAGGTTGTACAGACTCAGATTTTGAAGGCAAAGCTAAACGCCACCTGGTTGAAGCTGAAGGAATCTGCTGATGTTTATGAGGATTCCTATGACTAGAACTGGCAGAATAGCCTAGCCCAGCTATTCTAGTTTGCCTGGCTAATCGAATGGGGTACTTGATACCCTGGCAATCCTTACCCAACCCTTGTCCCGGCTTATGACCTGGCGACATCATTTCTTGAGTGGCTGACATCACCTCGGCAGAAATCTGGGGTTCGGGCAGTGGCCTTCCAATAACATGGTATTGGGCATTGCTTATTTCCAAAGTATGAAAACTGATTGGTTCAACATCCTCATTGGCATTGATGAACGACATGTCCCCGTGCTGAGGAATCTCCGGTTCAGCGTTGACTGTGACCAGGCTATTGTTGATAATGTATTTCAACTATTGATGAAGAGTGGAGGGGACGGCTGCCCATATGAATCCATGGTCGTCCCAAGAGCACAGTTTATACCCCAAATCTATTTTGAGCACAGGAAAAGATATGGAGAATGTGTGAGGACCAATTTCGATTGAGCTCACAATTATCCGAATCGAATTCGCGGGCTCCATCAAAAGCTTTGATGATAGTATGGCTACTCTGAATTCGGTTGAGATTGATGTTCATCTTCACCAAGGTAGCATATTGGCAGATATTCAGAGAGGAACCTCCATCTATTAAGATTCCAGCTACCATATATCCGGAGGACAAGACCGCAATGTGAAACGGTTTGCAATGACTGGTCCCTTCGGGCGGTATGTCATCATCAGTGAAGGATATCACATTGTTGTTGAAAATTTGATCAACCATATGTTGAAACTTTTCCGTATCCACTGATGTCGGGAGATAGGCTTCTTCCAAAACCTTTAACAAGACCTTCCGGTGATTCTCGCAGGTTAGGACCAAATCCAAAATTGATATTTGCTGTGGAGCTTCTTTCAAGCTTAAAACCACCGTAGCTTCATTATGACCCATAGCGCGGAGGAATTTTTCAATTTTCTCCATGGGTATTTTCCCCTTTGATTTGGTGGTAGACTTCATCACCCGATGGGGGAGATACAGTGGATTTTCCTTCACCACTACAGCAGTTGTATATGAGGTGGATCCTTCACCTTCTCCATAATTCCACAAAACCTTGCGCAAGCTAACAATAGGATATTGTGCTCTGCATGGCAAATTGATTGGCTCGGGAGCGACCAATTTCAAAGGATTATTTCCTCCCTTGAGTTGAATTGTTGGCGTAATGAGAAAGGTATTAATCCCATCAGTTTTAGTGGATATGACTGCTACCATACTTTTCCACTTGGTAGGGCCTGCATTCTCACTTGCACGTAACACAGTGTCGTCGTCTGCTAGGCGCAGGACACCACTGTCGATTAGATTTTGAATAGGGTGGCGGAGTGCCTAGCATTCTTCTGTGATGTGACCGCGAGACTGGGAGTGATATTGACATACTCCATCAGAGTTATACCGTCCCGAACGGAGGTTGATTGGGGGTAGAAGGGAACTGATCCTTCCTTCATTGATTAACATATGAAAGATTTCCTCCATAGTTTGGCCCAGATAGGTGAATTCCCTTTTATTGGCGAAATCCTGACGGGCTTTGGCATTTGTTCTCTTCGTCACTTTGTCTTCCAGCATTTCATTTTCTAAAAGTGACGATAAGAGGTAGGAGACTGGCATGCTCCTGGTTGATTAATTGACAAGTCACTTGATGCTGATAAGTCACCAGTTCCGCCATTTATTCAATCTGTTTACAGAGAGCTTTCATCTTTCGTTCCATTGTGAACTAGAACTTGGCATAATCCCATCTGTCATCACCATCTTTGATGGTCTGGGAAGAATCACAGCTGAAATTGGAACTCTGTCCACTGCTCCAATTAATCATGTTGACCTCTTCTTCTTTGTGTTGAGGAAGAGGGTTATCTTGAACATGAGGCTGATCGGGTTTGGTGACTACGATCTCCCCATTGTCTATTAGGTCCTGGATCTTGTGTTTCAAGGCCCAACAATCCTGAGTATCATGTCCAGGTGCTCCGACATGATAAGCACATTTCCTAGCAGCATTGAAACCCCATCCATTAGGGTTTGGTGGGAAGATGATCGTAATTTTCTTCTATGTTGTCAGAAGATTAAGAATGTTCTCGAGGGTATCCCCTAAGGGTGTAAACACTCGAGGGCGTGTGACTTCTCCACCTTTTAGTATTGGAGGGTTTGCAGATTGTGCTGGAAAGGGAGTGTAGTTCCTCCTTTGAATAGGCATGTTTTGATTACCTTTTCGCCCCTGCAGTATCAGGGAAACATCTTCCTCTTTCTTTTTATGGACCCTCCGGGGGTTGTTCCCATAATTTTCAGATTGGATGTGATCTGCAACAGCTTTGAGTGCAGCTAGGTCTTGAATCTTTCCTGACTTCAATCCCATCTCAGCCATGTCCCCATGTTTGACCATTTCAGAAAATGGTTTGCCGATGTCAACTAAAACTCTCTCATAGAAGGGAGCTTCTTGTATGTCTATGAAAGTCATGAACATTTATGATTATGTCATGGAAGGACTAACTTGGGCAGAAGGCGTCTCCACCTTTGAGCATACTCTTTGAAAGATTCGTTAGGTTGTTTCTTGATCTTGGTAATTTGATACCGATCAGGAGCCATCTGAGTTTGAAAGCTGTATTGGGTGAGGAAAGCATGTGCTAGCTCTTCCCAACTATAGATTTTGGAGTTGTCTAATCTTGTGTACCACGAACAGGCTTCTCCAGTTAGACTCTTTTGGAACAACTGCATTCTGAGTTTTTCATCCTCTGCAGAGAATCCAAGTTCTCCAATAAATACTTTTAAATGTATATAAGGATCTCCTAACCCATCATATTTTTCAAAGTCAGGAGTTTTAAATTTTTCTGGGTAATGAACACCAAGAAATATACACAGATCAGCATATGAAACACTCCCCGTGTTCCAATTCCTTTGATAAGCGTGAAGGGTCTCTTCCATTTGAGGACTTTCTTTTGATGTCACCAATGTCCGGATCTCCGATTGGGATGGGCAAGATCAAGGGTTTTGTTGGTCGATCCAACCGTGGGTTCGTATATTGTAATGGCATGGGTTCCCCTCTTGTGGAGGATTCAAAGATGTACGGGTATTTTCCTCGACCTCGTGTGACCGGGTGTAATTCTTTGAGTAGAACAACCAAATCTGTGATTTGTTTGCTTAATCCGTCGAATTCTTTGCGAGAAACTGGATTAAGTTCAGTCTGGTCGGATGACGACATGATTGACTATAGGCCTGTTGCCTTTTTGGACTTTGACCGGGTAGTAGGTCCGATTGATTCCCTGCGAAAGACTTGCATAGTTTAGTCTTTAGGGGATGTATGAAATAACATGCTATGTGATGTGTCCATTTTTAGGAGTTTTTATCCTGCACAACGGGTGTCAGCTGTTTATAGCATGTTAAATATGTATGTGTACACATTTCTTCATATTTCTCATTACATGGAGATAGATATGGAATGAAATTACAAGTAATTGTGTTTACAAGTAATTGAAATGAGAGCATGAAGAGACTTTCCTTCGTTTTGGGTTTATTAGAGGCTGACCTATCTTAGGTTACTCTCGCGGCTTTTTGGCATGAAGGTTCCCAAATCATCGCAATCTACTGGACGGAAAGTTAATCCTATCTTTCAACTGGAGTGAATTTGGTGGTGCCTTTCCCGAGCCTCGAGAATCAGTCTTCTCACGAGTCCAAGAATCAAACACCGACGGATAGCCTCCTCGGTGGAGGGACCACACAACATACATTCACATACAACGCGCTCTCACCGTATGAAAATGATGACATGTGCAAAGCACTAATATCACAAGAGATATGGTGCGAAGCACTAATATCACAAGCGAGTTATGGTGCGAAGCACTAGCATCACAAGCAAGCATGGTGCGAAGCACTAAGTGCAATAAGGAGATGCATTCGTACATTCATCAAATGTAAATGCAACATCCACACACAAGCGTATAATAGTTTTGAAAAGATTGTAATAGCGGCTTAAGTCCTCTTACTGAGTCCCCAAAGCAGAGTCGCCACCGTCGTCGACGCCGGGATTTTTGGGTGTCCTTTCACATTTTGTTCTTTGGTGTTCTCATTTTAGGTGAGATTTGTTTGAAAAAACAAGTGAAAAAGGTCCGACATGTATAATGTCGACGATAGACTGCTAAGAGTCGCTAGTTGGTTTTTTAAAATGGTTGTACCAACACAACCGAGAAAAGGTTTGCACATCACCAAGTGATGTGACATTTGTTATACTGGCTGCGAAACCGAGATTCGTTTAGGGTCCGGGGACTTGGTTATGCGGGGGAAAGGTGTTAGGCACCCCCCGACATCCGTGTTACCACGGTGACCGCCTCTTTTCAAAAAACTATTATCTGAATGTGTGTGTGTGTGTGTGTGTGTGTGGGTCAATGTGTTGTTATATGGAAGTTGTGCGAGGCCTCGTTCGAACCTATATACACAGGGTTTGAATTTATGTAAAAATTCAGTTTTTAGCAAGATATGGAAGTGATGTTTTATAAAAGAGGTTTTTCAAACCCTGATGCTCAATAGGAATTGAGACCTTTTACACTCCCATTTTAATTAAGTGATCTACCGGATTGATTTTATTTGATTGGATGCGAAGCATCCGCATTTAAAAAAATATACAAAAATAATGCCGTCTTCCTCGTGGGTATGGAAACCATCTCGAGGAAATTCGTACACCGCAGAATATAATTTACAAGCTACTTACAAATTAAAATGTCCATCACGGAACCTAATCTAGATCTAATGGGATGAATCATGATCACATGATTCCTAGGCTCACAAAATATCTGCAGCTTTATATGAAAGCGAAGGCGGTATATATATATAAAAGTCAGAAATATATATATATATATATATAAAGATCACCAACCACGAAGCACCTCCATGGGGATCGAAATGTAAATAAAGTCATTAAAGTTATCAACCGCCACGGAGGAAACTCCAAAGTGATGAAACGTAAATAAAGTCAGAAATACATCCAACCGCCACGAAGGAAACTTCAAAGAGATGTAATGTAAATAAAGTCATAATACTATCAATCGCCACGAAGTAAACTCTAGGTGGGACAAAATATATATATATATATATATATATATAAGCAATAAACACACCGAATGTAAAATCTGTGCTCATCGAATGAGTTCACCACGCTTCATATATATAAGTATATATATATATATAAAGCGAAAACGCACTTCTGATGTAAAATCCAGGCTCATCGAACAGAATCCCAGTTCCCGCATATATATATATATATATATATATATATATATATATATATATATATATATATATATATAAACGCGCATCGATCAAAAGTCTAGGCTCATCGAACAAAAAGTCCCACACACACGCTTATATATATATATATATATATATATATATATATATATATATATATATAAAGCAATAAACGCACTGCATCAAGTTCAAGCTCATCGAACAAAGTTCGACACACGCTTCATATATATAAATGTATATATATATATATAAAAGCAAGTAAACACTCTGCATCAAGTTCAGGCTCATCGAACAAAGTTCGACACACAGTTCATATATATAAATGTATATATATAGAAAAGCAAGTAAACGCTCCAGACCAAATTCTAGGCTCAATCGAAGCATAACTCGATAATAATAGTCAATATATATATATAGACTGGAATGAAACCACAGACCGAAGTTCGGGCAAAAGCAAGCAACACGACTCTCAACTTGTAGAAGGGTGTGTGCAAAGATGAAGAGAAAGACTCTAAAGTGTGTGAGAAGGCTTGCAACTGACTGCTAAAAAAGGCTTCTATATCTTTAGAGTGGGTAAACACTAGCTTTTTTGGGTACAAAAGAGGCTATATATGAGCTCACGGGTGTTTAAAAGTGGGAAAATACACTGTAGGGCGAGTGCAGAGCGAATTGTGCAGGGTTTCCACGTCTTTTTCTCTTAGAAAATCAGCACCCCAAGCACTCTATTTATAGGCATATTAGCCGCAGATGTACCTGCTGCCAAACCGTAGGTGTACTGTAGAGGCAACCCCAGGTTGCCCGGTTTGTCGGGTCCCGTCTTTGAAGCACGTGCACTCGTGCAATCGTAATATCCACTCGAATTTTCGGAAGTGCAATCCGGCATCCGCTTTGAGGTATACATGACCTATTTCGGACCACCGTTGTTGAGAGTTGTACGATGGCATGGGATTACAGTTTGTACAAAGTCATTGAAGATGGGACGATGCCCTCCGGTCTTCAAGCTTCAACTTTCATCCGTTACCCCGCACAATAGCCACTTGGGATTGGTTAGCCTTGTGGGACATCGTTGCGTAGAGACGTGATGTGGCATTGCGTTTATCGAGATGACGATGTTGCCCCTCACCGGTGTTATCGCTGGATTGGGCTGATAAAGCAGACGTTGCTCAGACTACGCTGATATTGGATTGCTGCAATTGTTGAAGGTCCTCATTGTCATCTTTGAGGTGTGCATGTCTTCCCGATGTTATTGCCGGGTTGGTGCAGTGTATCTCATTGTGAGCGCTGAGATTGAAGCTGGTCACATTTGAAACAAACATTTCCGGGGTTATCGCCGAAACTGCATTCCTTGGGGTCATCACCAAGGTTGGTGGCTATTCCCATGGTCGGGACTGAGACTGGATACCTCGGGGTCATCTCTGAGATTAATCGGTCTTCTCTGGTGTGAGTTCCAGATTGTGTCTGCGCAGCTCTCGGGTTATCTCCGAGGTTGATCGTTACTCCTGTATTGCGATCCGGGTTGATGCCGAACTTCCGTAGTATTCGGTATGGATGGATTTGGATTTTTTTCGTGGTTCTCTCTTAAAGATGAATCATCCTCCTGCAATGTCGCGAATAAAGAGTACAGAAAATTTTGAGTGTCTACAATAATATGGTATGTTTTGAACCCCTCAGCGAATGGACGCCTATGGTCTGACTAGGATAAGTTCTTAAAATCATATTATTGTGGAAAGTTCCTGAACTTCCAATGTGCGGTAAGTTTGATGAACTGGGGTATAATTAAGTTATGAATGAAGAATTGAGGATTAGGGGAATAGATAGAATAATTAAGCAATGGATCAGTATAGAAAATGGAGACATAACTTTTTCCAAATCTTCTAGCTAT
Organism: Panax quinquefolius; assembly: GCA_020205615.1. Taxonomy (NCBI): domain Eukaryota; kingdom Viridiplantae; phylum Streptophyta; class Magnoliopsida; order Apiales; family Araliaceae; genus Panax; species Panax quinquefolius. The sequence continues at coordinate 58,617,338 of CM035151.1, read as the reverse complement.
GCTAGACTTCAAATTTTTTTGACATCAAGCTAAATTCGCTCTATGTGCCTTTTTAAAATGAATTTTTACTCTCAACGCATGGTGACAAATGTGTATGTGTGGACTTCGGGACACTGACACATCGTTACCTATTGAGATATGATATCACTAAAACTGATTTTCAAATATTTTTGAACCTGCTTTTAAAGAATAGTCTATGCTAATTGTTTTAATTGCCAGACGAAAATGATTTGAAAATATCAAAATGTATTTTATATCATTAATGCATCATGGAACCCGTGCAAAGATGATAAAAATGATGGAGTTATCAATGCGTAATTTCTTAGTGTTGATGTGATTTAAGGATCGTCACTTACTATGGTATGATGTAGTATGACAAAGTCACAACATGATTTTAATCCTCAAACGAATCAGTAATATACAAATATAAGATCACGACGTCATAAAAAGATTTATGAGATTTTTTTAGATATGGGAATATATATATATATATATGTATATGTATATTTTGATTGATGTCCGAATTGTTGTAGAAGTCTATGCTATTTGATTCAGCTTGACGATTATTGAAAGATGTTCATGAAATTCAAATGTTCATTGAAAAGTTATGCCAAACCAAAATTTTTTGGTGCGGATTAAAATGTTGAAAAGCTGAGGTGAACAACCCTATAAGGGGACATGTTTTCGGGGACAATGGCTCCGAGCGTAACACATATAGTAGTTACAAAACACTACGTTGTGGCCCAATGTAGTGGTACAATAGGCTGGCCACCTAGTGTATGTGAGGAGGGTGTTTTCAGTCTTTGTGATTGATAAACACTCTGGTTTGCAGTGTGAAGGATTGAGTTGAAGCACTAGTAAACCAAGAATAGAGTTCACGGTCTTGTGACCCCTCATCATGATTTGAAATCTTTTAAATTCCTGTTATTCATATCGTTTCCCAATTATTGAGCAATTGTGGAAGATTATTGTTATTCAAGAAAGAAATGAAATTCCAGAAAAGAAGAGAAATGTGAAACTCTTAGATGATGAAGATGTGAGGAATATGATGATCTTACAAAGATCCTTAGAGAATGAATTTGGTTGTAGAACCTAATGAATGAATAAAATATTAACATAAAATCTACTTTGATAGATTTAATGAATAAAGATTAATAAAATTTCGAGGACAAAATTCTTAGAAGAAGGGGTGAATATAATATCCCGAATGTTTATGATAACAATCCTCAGAAAAGGAAATGAATGGGTTAAAGAATATATAATATTTGATATATGACTGTGTTTAATTGAATGTTATGTAATAAAACCTAAAAGTTGTTGAAGAAATGAATGAAGTATATATATATGTAAAAACTTTTTGTTAAGTTAACGTGTTGAAGTTATTCAACGATAATTGTGAAAGAGATTTTGCGAAAACCGAGTAAGAGAGGTTTCATTGATTCCGAGGACGGAATCCTTATAAGGAGGGAAAGATGTGACAACCCGAATTTTTATAAGTTATTAAAATAGGAATTTAATAAATAAAATTCTTATTATAAGATGTTTTGAGTTTGAGTATGTGTATATATGTGTTATATATTGTGAATATATAATATGGTGTGAAGAAAATTATGTATATTCATGTATTAGGAAAAAGAGGTCCAATAGTTAATTAAACTATTGAAGAGATTAAGGTAATTGTTATGAAAAGGAAATTAATTGAGTAATATTAGTTAATTTGATTAAGTTAAAATTATATTATGAGAGAGTATAATTTAATTATTATTGTGATGATGGAGATTATTATGAATTAAGTTTAAGAATTATGTGGGTGATTCACTTAATTAAAATAGTGAAATAACGTAAATATATTTGTTTTAATAAAATAAGAAGATAATGTGAATGTAATATGATTGTAAATTTCGTATATAGTTAAAATATTTATGGAATAAAATAAATATTTTATGGAAATTGTTATGGGATAATTTATTTAAAATGTGATAGTATTAATGGAATGAGAAATATTCTAATGTAATTAAATAATTAAATTGGAGGATTAATGATTTATTAACTAAAATTAGAATTATATTGGTTAAGTAATTTAATCAAATAAAGGGTGACATTTGTGAACCATATGATAAGAAGGATTGTTAAAACAAAAATTAAAAAGGATATTTTGGGTGCTAGCCAAACATGGCTTAGTGACCCTTTGTTATTGTAACTGATGAGGCCATAATGTATACGCATTATGTTTATATCAGTTGTATGAGAGTTACGTGTTTTGTTCCTAAAGCCTAGGAATAAAGAAAACAGAGAGTTGGAGAAGAGATTTAGAGAGCTTTGAGAGAAATTGAGAGTTCTGTGAAATTGAAGAAGAGGAATTGGAAAATCAAAGAAGGAAGAAACAAGAAAATTATTCAAGCTTTATAGCAAGTCAAAGGTAATAATCTAACCTAAACTTCTAGTTTTTAGATTCTTGAGTTTTATTGATATCATGGAAGTATGAATTGATGAAGAAATCAATTAGGGTTATGTCAAGTGTGGAATAAACTGATATTTTCATTCATATGTGAAATTTGAGTAACACAAATTCAAGTTTAGAATAATCAAATTCATGAAAATAGGTTGAATGATGAAGAATTTGAGTTTTGTTATTTTTATATGTATTTGGGTCTATTTTGAGACTAAAATTGGTTAGGAGATTATGTTATAATTGTAAAATTGGTAATGGATTGTGTTAATACGATAAGAAACGAAAAGAACGCAAGTTGAATGAATCAATTTGGTTAAGAAACGAATTCGTAGTGAATGAATTCGCTAAACATGTTAAAATATGAAAGTTTAGTATGAACACGAGTTTTGAGTTAAGATTTAGGCTAGCTAGTGTTTCTGTAAATTGTTATAATTCTAGTATGTTATAGTTCTATGAATTACGAATCCATAGAATCGAAAACGGACTAATTTGGATGTGTATAACTCAAGTTATGAAGATTGGTAGGAGAAAAAGGGTCAAAAATAACGAAGAACAAAGAGAGCTTGAGTCCTGTTTACGCTAACTTGAAGCAATGCATTGTTGTGCCCTAAGTCATTTAAAGTACAATTGCTACTGCGCCCAAGGCTTAATTGGGTGCAGCTGCGCCAAAACTATGTCAGTTGTGACCTATTTTAGTAAAATAGGCATAACGTTTTCATACGAACTCCGATTAAGGCGATTCAAGATGATCCGGAACAAGAATGAATAGACCTACAACTTTTATTCTTTAAGTTGCTCAATTTGAGGTCGGAAACAGTAGTTAAAATGGTCATCTTTGTGACTTATGCGTATTCGGAGGCAATCGGAGAGCGTCAGACAAGCACATACACAAGTATAGTGATATCGACGATAATAGATGTTGTTCTAAGTTATATTAACATACATATTATGAAGTATAATGATGCTTAACATTAATAAATGATATATTAGATAAGTTGTATACGCATACTAAGCACACACAGAGAGATAAATCCAAGGTATGTGATTTAAAAAACGTCAAAACGCCGTGATAAGTGATAATGAACGTAAAAAGTGTTTTAAATCAAATGAAATGAATATAATAAGATATTGAATAGTGTTAATATAAATCCAATATTTAGTCCTAGCAAGACTTAAACACTTGAATGAACTTCGAATATGAAATAAAGTGAGATATAAGTTGAAAGTTAAAACAATCAAATTGAATATTGTGTATTAATTAATAAGAAGGGTTATGGGCGGTAGAGTAAAGTTTACATTACAACTATTATGCATTGCTATGTGACTAATAGTTGATGTGCATGATTATATAATTATATAGGGCACATGAAATGTAGATAACTGTAAGCTGTTAAACTGTTATTGGTAATCAACGATCAAGGAAAGTCTTTCAGTTCCTATTTGCTATGTGAATTTGATTGTTTTAAATCTTTATTGCAAAGAGCATGATGTGTAAAGCATGCTGATTGAGTAAGGAACTCAATCTTTATATATCTTTATACTTGTTATATGAACTGTAACATATATGTTATGCTAGTCTAATGTAGATATATGTTGAGCATGCTATTATGTACTATGTGATGCATGAAAACTGTTAGTTTTTACTGGGCTGTCGAGCTCAACCTTGCAAATAACCATTTTTGCAGGTTAAGGATTGAAGGTAACACTATGTGCTACTTGAGTGACGTGGATCAAAAATAATACACGAAGATTAATATTTTAGCTAAAGTTGTTATTTCTTTATACCATGATTAAGATTCATGAGATATACTAAATGTTTTATGATGTATAGTTTTATGTTGAGTTGTAAAGCTAATGTTAGAGTTATCTGATATATAAAGGTTATCGGATTGAAATGTAAAATTTAATATAATAACTGTGATAAAGCGTATCATAAAATAAGATTGATTCAAAGACATGTAGATGATAAAGGTTTTGATTCAGAGAATTAAAGTAAGAAGACATAAAAGTTTCAATTATTCCGCATTATATAAAGTTTAACATCGAATAATGATGTAAAATCTGAAGATAGATGTGCTATTAACGACCGAAGTTAATAATTAAATTGTGTGAATTTTGGGGTCATTACAGATATCATCATTGCTATTTACATCAACTATCCCGAGATAAAGAATCTACATGATTTAAAACATTAAAATATTCCTTTGTTTATAAATACATCGAAATTTACATCTAACACCAGATAAGTTTTTCACATAATTAAACAAATCATATCACTGCCTGTTAAGGTGCAAAATAACCTTGCTACATTCCTCTTCCATGATGCGGGACATCGTCCGACGATCTAGCATATACGATGGTAGTCCTTTGAACTAAATTGGGTATCTCATCTTGATCCTGAGCCTCATCGATTGCATTTTGAAGTGTAGAAGACGTCTCCCCAAGCTTATCCTTCTTCGCACGACAATCCTCTTCTGTAAAATCAGCACGACGTGACTCTCTTACCTAGCCCTCCTCTGCTATGGTCAGCCGTTCTGAGCTCTCTTTCAGTTCCTTCTTCAACTTCTTTATTTCTTCAGACTTCTCCTCGGTTTAACCCTTCTCGTGAACCAAATCCCACTTCACATTTTCCAGACATGTGTGAAGAGTCACAACCTCCCTATCCTTCTGCTCGATGGTAATCTGCTGAATAATCCTCCGCTCAGTCAGATCCTGGACAGTGTCACGTAACTCTACATTGCGGTCATATAACTAGTCGTACATCTCAACATCTATGGAGTTCGGTGGGAACTCCTCTTCTTCCTCTTCCTCCTCAGGATCCTCCTCTGGATCAGTCTCAGTCTCAGTGCTCATGCTCCTGACCAACAACAGTGATCAACGGAGATGGCTCTCTCTGTACCAACTGCTCCATGACGACATGAATATCTCGGGGCTCCTCCTCTGTAGGTACTCGGGGTTCTTCCTCCCCAGCTCAACTAGCTCCTCCAACATCCGACATCCTGACAATATAGTTTCAAGTTTTAGTTACTAAGTCGTACTATTGAGCACATAATTTAACATATAAGCACATAAAGTCTATTATTATCTTCAATGAATTAAGAAATTCATTTCTTAGAACTCGATAAGAGTTTTCCATCATTATGTTCTTCCTATAAGACTACTACCTAAGGTTGTTCCCCCACCTAAGGTTCATAACCTACAGCTTTGATACCAACCTGTGACACCCCCAAATCCGGGTACTTCAATTCCCACATGATTCGGTGTTCACTAATCAAACATCATATGTCTATCTACCCATAATAAAAAAAAGAAATAATAGATAGAAATGAATCCTCTCCTTAAGGAGTTACATCATCTGAATTAATTACATAAATCCCAGGTCATACAAACCTTAAATCTTAACTGCAGAAACATATACAATTTATAGTCTTACACAACATCAACACAAGTCTAAAACATAAATTCAACATCACATAAAACAACAAGTCTTCATCACTTGTTAATCTTGCCCTTGCCTTTGCTAGTAGAAGGCTCGTCGGACCTTTCGTTCTTAACTGCAATGTTATTATTACGCAAGAGTGAGCACGATTTCCCACAAGTATAATAATGGAATAACAATATAATAACATGCGAGTGAATCAAAGACTTCTTGAATAAAAACTCAACTTTTGAATCAAGAATGAATAACAAGAATCAAAAGATGTCTGAGGGTCATAAGACCTTGAACTATGTCCTAGGTTATCAAGGTTATACTTGAAACCTTTAACAATCATAAGACTATGAATTCTTCTATTCGTACTTAGGGGTATCAACCCTTAGTACCATACTATGCAGAATATCTTAACGCTAACGCATAAGTAATCCATATACAGGTTTGTTCATCTCAGTTTCACATTAGAGTCCGCACCAAAGGAAGTTTGGTTTGGATATTTCAATAAGGGTTCTGAAATTTAGAATGTTCATCAACTATGGACTAGTCGAATCAATAAGAGTTCACTAGTCTAACAAGGTTCAACAATAACTGATATTAAATTAAATAAAAATCTCAAGAGATATACAATAGAACAAGTATTGTATAACAGAATCATACTTTAAAAAGATTAGTAATCTTTAATATAAAAAATTGAACATGATTAATAATAACGAGAATTTGCTCGATGTAAGTTTGTAACTTGAATAACGATAACAAGTAGGGTTAGAAAACTTGCATCGTGCGTAGATTACACGTTAATTATACTCGTTCCTCGATTTAATCCTACATACCATTCATATTCGCAATACCAATTAATTATAATGTAACTAGTCATCACAAGTTCATTCTTTTCGTCTAAGTCGGATTACGACTATACTTTGTCAAATTACCACACTTATTGTCACATAATTTTACACTTCACAAATAATAAGTTAACTATGCGTTTAATCATTCAATCCACACGTAACTACGTTATTGACATGTTAATAACTTATTTTAACGTCTCGTTATACTTCTAACATAATTTTATGTTCATTAGATTAGGTTACTATCACATTTCTAAACTTGAACAATTTAAAATTTTCATTTATGGACAATTTGCAGAGTGGCGTCATGACGACATGGCAATGGCTGGTTTGGCCTTTTACCAAGTCATGCTGCACGGCCTTAAGGCATAGAACTGACGCCACGACGCGACAAACTAGTACCAGTTCTGCAATTCGTGAAAAATTGCAAAACAAGGCCAAAACCTCCAATTAAATTATTCCTACACGAATTTAGACATACCCAAACACTATAATACACATATAACTACTACTTAACCCTTCTAACATGATTTTAACATGTTAAAACACATAATTTGCATAATCAAAACATGTAATTTACTTTTCTTGATGTTTTTGAAATTCTTGAACACAAAACATGAAAATCAACACTACGGGTTCATTATAACACCGAATTTGTTCATTTGAAGTTTGTTTTCTTCATTTTAACATGCATAATTGTATACAAGTGTAAAATTTATGATACAACATATGATTAACATATTAAAATTGCATGTAAGGGCCATATGGCCATATTTCATACTCTGTATTTTGAAGAAATTATATACGACATGTTTTTATGAAATTAATGTTATGGAAATATACAATATATAGTAAAATATGATATGATAACATCTTATCACATATACAAACACATAATCACTTCCCTTTCAAATTATAGAGATTTTAACAAAACTTGAAAACCATTTTCATGAAACTTTAAATGACGTAAATAAAAACTAGGTTGAAGAGATTACCCTCAAACAATTCTTCTTATTCTTCAATATCACAATTTCTTCTAACTCTTTCTGACAATTTCTCTGAATTCTCTAACTCTCAGTTTTGTTTTGTTTCAAGATAATATACGTAATAATGAAAACTGAAGGCGCACCTATTATAACCAGTAACATTGAGGTCAGTTAACCCATACATGGTTAACTGCTCTCAACTTCTCTTAAGGCCCTGTTTGGCCACTCTTAAAAACTCACTCCCATTTAATTTGATAATTCTCTTATACTATAGTTTAATTATGTCACACCCAATTACACAATAATTTCAATATCTTATTTACTTTAATTTAAATAAAATATGATAATTTCTCATTAATTCACATAGTCACATAATTAATTTTTCTCATTTATTAATTATGTCAAATTATTAATTTTCTCATTAATTATTAATTTAAATAAAATAATATTAGGCTTATTAAATATTTCTTTTAATTCAATAAACTCACATAATTACATACTTTGAATAATAAAAATTCTCCACACTAATTTAATAAATATAACACATATAATTAAATTAATCTACCATAACTTCATTAATTAATTATTTAATCTAATAATTAAATCATCGAAAATATTTATTTAATTCAATAAATATTAAAATTAAATTACAAAATCTCATTTGTCACACAAGGCGTAGTATAAGTACTATTTGAGTATGTGTGTTCTATGATAAGTATGTCTGTGTAATAGTATATTTCCAACTGTTGTAGCAGTGATTCCCCGACTTTTGTGGTCACAAAGGGATATCGGATGTTTAAAATAGTATGTGTTATGCTATGTACTATGAAATAGTTGAATGAATATGAAGTTATATTTGGTTAATGAAACAAGTATAAAATATTAAAACTTATACGATAAGGTTTAGAATGTAAGTTAATAAAATATAGATTATGTTTTATTTAACCAGATAATGTCGCCAAGACGTCAAACTCGAAACCAAAGGGCAGAAGAATCTGTCAACAATGCTGGAGGACAATAACTAGACCTGATGCAGAATTTCATGAACATGGTAGCTCAAGCCATGCAGAATAAAATGCTGGCCGCGGGAAATCAAACAGACAATCGATTTGCAAACTTCAAAGATTTTAAGGCTATGTATCCGCCATAATTTAGAGGTACCATTGACTCGATAGAAGCCCAAACTTGGGTTAAGGAAATAGAAAAAGAATTTGTAGTCGCTAAGGTAGCTGAGGGGCAAAAGACAACTTTTGCCACCTATATGATGAAAGGAGAGGCGAATTTCTGGTGGGAGGAAAATCAGGCTAGGGCAAGAGAAGGAGTGATAGCATGGACTAGGTTTAAGATCCTGTTCTTTGAGAACTATTTCTCGTCCAGTGTGCAGGCTAGGATGGAGGTGAAATTTTTGGAGTTGAAGCAGGAGAACATGACAGTTGCGGAGTATGCCGCAAAGTTCAATGAATTAACTAGGTTTGCTCCGTATCAAGTTGATACGGAGGCAAGGAAGGCAAGGAGGTTTGAGCTGGGCTTAAAACCCTGGCTCTATAATAAGGTGGCAGTAGTACAGATAAATACTTTTGCAGCACTTTTGGAGAAGGCTATCATAGCCGAAGGGGGGAAGTGAGGCTATGAGTGTAATACCCGAGAATTTCCATGTATTATTAAATAAATATAGTAATGAAAAAAAATTTATTTGAATACGAATGATTTCTTGATATGAAAAGAGAGAACTCAATTATATTAAATAACTGAATAATTGAGGATATATGGAGTTTTGTGATGAACTCATTGAAGCCTTGTGTGGCATGGTGATGGGAAATATTAACAGTAATATTAATTAACAAAGGAATTATAAAGTAAGCAATTATGTAATGTTAATTGTTAATTGTTGTTGTAGTATATTTATGAATTTTTAATTGATGTTAATGAGGTTAATTAATATGTGATTATTAATTGTTATTTAATTGATAATGGTTGTGGCGGAATATTGATTTCTTGGTAATTAATTAATAATGGGTGGTTATTATTGTTTGAAATGAAACTATAAAAATATAATAAGAATTATATAGATAAATAATGCTTATGGAAATCCATAAATATATTGATCAATGATCATTGGATTAATTAATATTGGTGTTAATTAATCAAGGAAGTGAATAAATTATTTAATTATTTATATGATAATAGTAGGTTAACAAATTATAGCATAAGAGCAATAATACAACAATACTACATATAGTGTATTATGGCATTTGTGTGACTATATATATTAAGTTGTATACAACTATATTGTATGAGGAAATGTGAGTAAACATATTGGAACTATATGTTATAAATACATTATCTATGTGACAATATGTATGTGGGTAGGTATTAAAATAATATACCATGAGCATATTGTAAACTCTCATTTTCAATATACCAGTGTGATAAAATGTACATGGATTATATATATGTTGCATAACATCTACTACCTTAAAATGTTAGGTCATGTTGTGACATTAGGTTATAATATATGGTTGAGATGTGTATTAAAAATATAACATAAGAATGAGAAGGTGTAGGAGTATACAAGAATGTTGAGTTTTCCCTTTTGTCCCAAATTGAGTGTCCATTTACTCTAAGACCTCATTCACGTGTATTTCAAAAAGGCTAGCCTATGTTCTTCATTTTCTTCCAACTCCCTAGCTCATGATCATGGGGGAGTGGTGATTATGATGAGGTCCAACAACCAATCTAACAACTCCTCCATAACCTTCATGAAATCCTACAATCCATGGGTTTGATTCAATGGAAAATTGTTATGTCTGTGTATTGATTTTTCTATAAATCAGAGTTATCCTTCCATTTTTCCAAGTGTTGAGAATTGGTAAGTGGGAGTTGAGAGCATACATGTAATCTAGAGCTTGAGAGTTCATTAGGAGCAAGTTCATTGCAATTATAAAGGTATAAAATTCCTTCTTATTCTTAATTTTCAGTTTCTATTAAATTTCCATTTTTGAAATTCAAATTCTTGAATTTGTAGAATTGGTTGTTAATGAGGTTGGGTAATGTCCATATAGTTGTTATATGACCATATGAGCATGATGCAACTGATATATTATGGTTTAAAATCGAAATCATGAGTAATTTTTGAGGTTGGGGAGAGTTTTGCCAAGCAGACCGCTTCGCTGGACCAGTACTTGCAAGCAAATTACGCATACATTTGTATTGAGGCGCAGCGCAGCTATGCCAATTGCTAAATTCAGTTGAGTAGTCTATTTTCAAATCTTATCAATATTAACTAGTTGTTTTGACTCAAGCTAGCATGTAAGCATGTGTATGATGTATATATGGATACGTTAACCTAATGCGAACATGTTTAGACTAGACTTGCATGATTAATGAAGGCGTATGGTTTACATGGAGATTTAGACTAAGTTTTGAAAACAAACTCTGTTAAAGATCATGTTCTACAAATTGTGAACCTAGTAAGCTATGCATGAATGATTTTGCACATAGATGAGCATGTTGTAGTGTATATAGTTCTTTTGAGCATGTTCAAACTTATTAAGCCTTATGTTAGAAATATTTTCAATAAGAAGCTTAGCCTAGTGAACTAACATGCATGATTTTTACATGGTTTATGTGATAACCCGAGATTTCGAATAATCAAAATTTTACGAATAATTTTTTTATTTTATTAATATTAATATTGATTATCAATTTTGTGACAAGTATCTGTGATACGCGTCTCGAGAAGGTCAATTTCTGTATTGACTAATAAATTTAGAGTAGAGTTGTGCTTAACAAGCTTTAGAAACCTTAACCCTAATTTCTAGATAGGGATTCGATAGAAAATATAATTAATATAATTATATTAAGGAGTATGTGTTTGTACCAAAGAGATATATTGATCAATGATTGATCGATAAGGTTTAAAATTATAAACCCTAATAAGAGATTAGAAACCCTAATCTCAGGATTAGAAACCCTAACGTACCGTTAGAAACCCTAATCGAAAGCCGAGAAATCCTAATTTCATATCCGGGATTCCTAAACCCTAAATTAGGAAACCGTATTCCTAATTGGCAAGCATAATGTGTTTATTAAACTTAAAATATGATTAGAAAACCCTAATTACATTTTAGTATCTAAATTTCTATTTTACAAACCCTTATTGTAATTTAGATTTTTTAATTATTAATTTTTTTCTAATTAAAAATCCTAATTAGAAATTTTTAGAAGTTAAATATTTAAAACCTAAGGGTTAGAACCCTAGGGTTAAACCCTAAGGGTGTGACAAATTCCATGTATGCCATTAAAAATATATGGAGAATGACAAAAATGCCCTTCTAAGTATATTTTATTATGTAACTTGTAATTTTTGCTAGCAACTTTAGTTGTTGAACCACTACATTGACTTTGTGACATAGAAATCCAGCAATACTAGCCGAAATTATCAGATCTAGCATCAAGGCAAGCAATATATATTAGATTGGAGAGAGAGAAAGTCATAAAAAATGTGTCATTCGCTCTTAAGCTCTCCATAACTCATTCTCTCTCTCAACCTCCGAATTCCTTGAGTAGATCAGTCATATTTTAAACCTTAGAAACACCAAGATCAGATTTGAGATGAGAGATCAAAGCATATTCAAAAGAAATTCACTTTGATCTTGAATGCTAAGAAAAAAATATATGTTTATGTGTTTAGATCTTTGCTAGGTGATGTTTTATGGTGATCTATGTTGATATAACATAGATCCATAGCATCAAAATGCTTTAAAGGTGATGATTTTCAAACTGCCAAGAACAAATTTTGTGGTCTGACAAGCTAATGTCAGGAGCCACAGATTCTTGTTCGTTTGTTGTTTTTGATGTTTTAAAGTTGTTATAGGTAGCCTGGTATGTGGTCCTTAAGCTTCAAGTGGAATCAGTACCATTTAATATCTGGATTTGAAGATATAATCTCCATTGAAACTTATTGACCGTTGTACAAGACAGGCTTAGAATCTGGGTAACCCAGAAGGCCATGACCAGCGTCTGACAACGATTTCAAGCTTCCAGATCTGTCAGTTTTTTTTGTGTTATGATGTTGTTATTATATCATAAATGTAGCTGGTTATGTGGAAAACATATCTATGCTTTAAGATCGCTTATATCATAAACATATGGAAGGTAATTAATGGTCAAACCTGACCATCCGATCACGCTTTGCATTTCTGGGATTTTCGTGAAACTGTAAGAGCATTGATTCTGACAGACTTTGACCAAGTGATAAATTATGGATCTGTTGTTTTTGGACTAAGATCTTGACATCTCGTTGTTCCTTGTCATGAATACTACATGTATAAATCATAAAACCACTAAACCAATGATCAGAACCTAGAGTAATTTGTACTGGAAAGTGACTAATGGGTTCGGATTTTGGAGAAACCTGTAATGTCCGACAAAGATGTTTACAAGTCCGGATCTTCATGATATGTTGATATATGACTTATATATTGGTTGTTTGTTGTAGTGTGGTGTACTGACTACAAGATCATGGTGAGAAATTGCCCAGAAACATTTTGTATTAAGATTTATTGACGGTCAAAGTTGACCTCTTATACTGCCGGCTATTAGTGTTCTTGAGCTCAAGAACACCAACAGCGACGCTAAGTGTCGCTAAAGGGCTATAGCGACGGTTTTATTTATTTTATTTTCTGAATATTCCAAAAATGCTTAAAAATAGAAATAAATTACACAAATTACCAAAAATGGTTTTAAAAATTATTTTAAATTATGAAAAATACTTTCTGACTATTTAGAATATTTTTCATTAATAATTATAATTATTTGAATATTAATGCTATTTAATTTATTTAATTAGTGTATTAAATAAATTAGAGAAAAATGATTTTAATTATATAAAATTCATTTTAAATAAGAATAAAATATTTAAAAATATTTTGAGTTATAAAATGTAACTTTTAATATTTTTGGAGAATTTTCATTAATAATTTAATATTAATGATATTAGATTTATTTAATTATTAAATTAAATAAATAATTTAAAAATGATTTTATTGATTTAAAAATCATTTTAAATAAGAATAAAGTGTTAGAAAATATTTGGAATTATTAAATAATATTTTCAATATTTTTGGAGAATTCTCATTAATATATTAATATTAATGATATTAGATTTATTTAATTATTATATTAAATAAATGAATTAAAAATGATTTTATTGATTTAAAATCATTTAAAAATGAGAAAAATATTTTAAGTTATAATTAATGACTTTTAATATTTTGATAATAATTTCATTAATATTTAAATATTAATGGTGATGGTTTAAAAATGATTTTAATTAATTTAAAAATCATTAAAGTAGAATATTGATAATTTAAGAATATTTTAAGTTATTGACAATAACTTTAATATTTTGACAAGTATAACATTAATATTTTATATTATTAAATATTAATGATGATAAAATTATTTGATAATTAAATCATTTAAAAATGATTAAGTGTTTGAAAAATTATTATAAATTATAATAATTGTTTATAAATTATTAAAATCTTTCGAAAAATATTATAAACGATATTTGACTTATCTAAAATAATGTTGAAGCTTAGAGACCAAGATTAATTGACAATAAATGTGTTAATTGTCGGATAAGGTGACCAAAACACCGAGAATGGACCGAAGTCCAACCAGACCGAAATAGTTAGACTTGTTAAATGTTTATATTGGTTATAAACACTGATGTGGCTATATGGTAATGTGTCTAGGAGAAGTTTGACTGTAGAATACAGTGATGCTTGTTGTAAATTAGTATGCTAATTGTAAGACCGATATTATTGGTTATAGGTCTTTCAAAAGCAGATACATTTATTGTGTAGCTATAATCAGCGGAAGTAGCAAGTTTCCTAACTCAACCTTGAGTTAATATTCATTCAATTATTATAGTGGTTAATTATTGTTAATTATACCACGTCCAAGAATTTATTGTGGATTATTCGCAGTTAGTGCATGTTTAATAATTCAAATTGAATTATTGTTGTTGGATATTCATATCTGTAGAAGCTAATATTAACAGTATAGATAATTCCTGTTTATTATCGAATTATGTTGAGAAATGTCTTAGCTAATTATTCTGGCTAGACGAATATTTATTAAAATTTGATAGTTTCGAGAAGAGAAGAGAAGAGAATTTAATTATTATTGATAGATCAATGCCAATTGTATCACCTAGATCGAAAAAGAAAACTTGATAGGTTTGAGAAGAGAAGTGATTAGATATTGAAATCATTTCATTTCGTTGTTAAATCAAATTCTGATTCAAAGACTGAGAAGAACAACCTTTTATATAAAGGGAACATTTTAGGTCGTATATTCGGCCATTGCGCACTGTTAAGTATTATGCATAATATAGGGTACAAGGAGTTGGCCGGCTCTAAGTACTTGCAGAGGGGTATGATTTAATCTTTATGGTTATCTGATACACCTGCGTATGTATCAAAGTAAATCTTTGATAGATACCCAAGAAGAGAAATTCTAGATCTTGTGTGATCACTCATCATTAATCTGGAAAACATTCCACTTTGTAATTGCGTAAAATTGATTCTTGTTTATTTAATATAATATCGTAGAAACTTTGAAAGCATTGTACTTTTTCATTATCAGATTATTGCGTTGCCTAGAATACGAGAAAACTTGTTATTGATTAACGATTTGTTCAGCTATTTCAAAGTTCCCCGAACTTTGGTTTCATTATATCAAAATAGATAGTATGTTCTTATTGATTCGTATACATTTATTGTATGTCTTAACTTGCGAGGCAAACTTGTTGCTCACCCTTGCTAAATAAAACTTTTCAGCTAGGGACAAAGTTACAGAAGATGCTGCGAAGAAGAACAAAGGAAAAGGCATATTAATAAATTAGTATAATGAACAATATTATTATTATGTTGTATTGTATTGTAAACCCTTTTTGTATATCTAAGGGGGTATTTCTATAATGTTAAGGTTAGTGGACTTGGGACTTATGTATTAACAAAATATGTTAATGAGTTATGTATTCCTATTTATATTTGAATAGGTAGTTAGATGTTAATATATTATGGATCGTGAGCACCAAACTCGGGGGTCAGGTAACCCGGATCTGGGGGTGTCACAGTTTATATTCTGACTTTGAAAGCATGTGAGTATGACTTGGAAATGCATGAATATACCTTTAGCTTGTGTTTATTTGATTAATAAGGAAACATGAGCATGTTAAACCTATTAGCAAGCTTTGAATGTGAATATTTTCAAGATACCATGAGGACTAAAATCTGACATTTGTGAGCATGTTTGATAACACTCTTAGACTCGCTCATGTAGAATAAACATATATATACCATGCTTCTGTAGCACGTTTCAAGAAAAGCATGAACGAAGCCTATTTTCAACTAAAGTGGTGTTAGTTTCACGTATGTGTTATGAATACACACAAGCATGCCTAATATGAGTTTTATAACTATCTTGTATATTTAGAAAGCAAGCATGCTAAACCTTGTGAATTCATGACTTTGAATGGCCTTAAATTGTTGAAACGAGCAACTTAGAACCATGTTATGAAATAAGGAACCTAGATTAACTTAAGGAGCATGAAAAGACCTTTAACATGACAAATATATTATGTGTGATTATTTTAGTTGAGTCGGACAGAAACCATAAAGGCAAATACCGAGTCTTGGCGTGGCAGAGAGATGACAAGACAAATTGCTTGGCGGTCTAAAAGCTTAGCCATCACGCAGATTGCTACATTCTGAATCCCGATAGTGAATTCTGACTTTTGGACAACAACTTTCATGATGCCTATGATGCTAAAGGTGATCTAAAACCTACTGATGTATATACATATATATATATATATATATATGAGTGATGTCTAGTTGATAAGTTGGTGTTGTATTGAAATGAAAAGTCCATGAGTAGGAGGTATTAACCTTGAGCATTCTTGATTTGCTTGTGAAGTAACTAAGTAGTTGATTCATGATGAATTATAAACTAATTTTGTACCATATATGCATACTTGTATCGTGTCGAGCTTGATTAAGGACTATGTTAGCTAATGAACACTGTATATTTATAATATGCTATACTAGGATTCTAAAGTGTTGATTTATTAACGTGGATAAACTATGCGTAAGGCAAGTTTCTCGAACCTTACTCAAATTATATTGAGCAAGTATCTGAACCTTACTCTTATTGTGCAAGTATAATTGCATTCTTTATTCGATAAATACCTTAACCCTTTGAATATAAGTTATATTACTTTCTTGTTCGAATGAGCTAGTATGTTAAACCCTTATGAAAGTTGTTATTCATGTTGAACTTGGTATTGCCCATTTAATATTGTGAAAGAGTCGATGCCATTTGATTCGGCTAGACTATATGCATGTTCATAAAAACTGTCCAAACCAATTGAGTGGTGCGAAAATCTTGAAAACTGAGTTGAACAACCCTTTTGGTAAGGGGAGTGTGTGACAAACGAGATTTTGTAATTTAATTTTAATAGTTTTCGATGAATTAATTATTAGATTAAATAATTAATTGATGAAGTTGTGGTAGATTAAATTAATTATATGTGTTATATTTATTAAATTAATGTGGATAATAATTATTATGCAAGTATGTATTTATGTGAACTTATTGAATTAAATGAAATATTTAATAAGCATAATGTTATTTTTTATTAATGTAATAATTAATTAGAGATTTAATAATTTGACATTATTAATTAATGAGAAATTATTTTATTTTATTTAAAATAAATTAAACTAGATATTTGATTTATTTTATAAAGGGTGTGACATTTTTCAAACTATATTATAAAGGTTTTATTAAATTATTTTGATATAAGCCTTTAAGGCTAGCCAAATGAGGCCTTAAGAGGAGTTGGGGGCAGTTAAACCACGTATGGAGTAACTGACCTCAACTCTGCGCATAAAGGCTCAGTTGGAATTATTCTACGTATTCTTCATTTTAGAGTAAATTGGGAGTCAGAGAGAATTCAGAGAATTGTTAAGTAAATTGTGATCGAAGAAGAGTTGAGAAGGAATTCATCTCCTGCGAATTTGCAATCTACGCTTTGGATAATTTCTTCAACCCAGTTTAATTACGTTGTTTAAGTTTTTAAAAAAATGGCTTTCAAGTTTACTATAAAGTCTCTGTAAGTTAGAAAGAGTAAGGATTATGTGCATATATGTGTTAAGATGTATCGTATCGTATTTGATTATATATATTATAGATTCCCATATCATCAGTTTCATAATATTATAACGTATTTTATTGCTTCAAAATTTACAGAGTATGGAATATGGCCATATGGCCCTTATACGTGATTTTAACATGCCAAACATAAATTGTTTTGTAAAATTCACACTCATATATATTATGCATGTTAAAATGAAGTAAACAAAACTTGAATGGATGTATTTGGTGTTATAACAAATCCGTGGCATTGAATTTTATGATTTATGTTCAAAACCTTCAAGAACATCAAGAACAGTGAAATTTACATATTTTAATTTTGTAATTATGTGTTTTAATGAGTTAAAATCATTCTATAAATGTTGGGTAATGATTATGTATGAATTCTAGCATGTGGGTATGTTAAATTAGTGAAATTAATAATCATGTAGTGTTTATTTCACTGAACTCTGTGTTCTTCGCGAACTGAGAATCAAAATCGAGTTTTCAAATGCCATGCACAACTTCGAATCGAAATCCGCTACCGCAGCTCCACCACGCCACAAAGCGCTAAGTATCCGTCATGACATACAATGCCGCATGCACCTTGAAGACATAGTACAATAAGTGAAATAGTAGTAGCACCACTTAGCATAATGGCCCATAAATGAGTTTTTTAAATGCTTAAGTCTAGCAATGTGTTATTAACTTAATCTAATGAACATAAAAACTTGTTTGACATATAATGAGGTGTTAAAATAAATTCTTAACACGTCCATAACACAATTACGTGTGAATTGAATGATTGAATACATAGTTAGCTTATTGTTCGTGAAGTCTTAATTTTGACAATAGGTGTAGTAATTGATTAAGTATAGTCATGAATTCGAGTTAGACAAAAGAATAAACTTGTGATGACTAGTACGTTATAATTGACTAGTATTGTGAATGTAAATGATATGTAGGATTTAAATCAAGGAACGAGTTTAATTAAAGTGTAATCTACGCACGAGGCAAGTTTCCTAACCCTACTTGTTATCGTTATATATGTGATGAATTCACCTTTCTACATTGAGCAAGTTCTCATTATTATTGATCAAGTCTGTTTTGTTATATTAAAGCCTATTAATCTTTCAAGCATGATGTTGTTATACAATACTTATTCTATTGTATACCTTTGAGATTTTATTCAAGTTAAATATTCAGTTACTGTTAAACCTTATTAGACTAGCGAACCCTTAATGAACCCTTAATGATTCGACTAGTCCATAGTTGATGAGCATTCTCAATTTCAGAACCCTTATTGATTTATCCAAACCAAACTTCCTTTGGTGTGGACTCTAATGTCAAACTGAGATGAACAACCCTGTATAGGGATTACTTATGCGTTAGGGTTAAGATATTGTGCACAGTATGGTACTAAGGGCTGATCCCCCTAAGTACGAGTAGAAGAGTCCATAGTCTTATGACTGTTAAAGGTTTCAAGTATAACCCTTGATAACCTAGGACATAGTTCAAGGTCTTATGACCCTCAGAAATCTTTTGAATTCTTGTTATTCATTCTTGATTCAAAAGTTAAGCTTTTATTTCAGAAGTCTTTGATTCACTCGCATGTTATTATATATTGTTATTTCATTTTTACACTTGTGGGCATTCATGCTCACTCTTGCGTAATAATAACATTGCAGTTAAGAATGAAAGGTATGATGAGCCTTCTACTAGCAAAGGCAAGGGCAAAGCTAATAAGTGATGAAGACTTGTTATTTAATTTTTAGAATGTTATTGTAAAGACTTGATATTGTTTAAGACTTATTTGTTTATGTTTCCGCACAGATGTTTAAGGTTAGTTTGACCTTGGATTATATTTATTATTTAGATGTTGTAACCCCATAAGGGGAGGATTTTATTTCTATCTATTGCATGGTTTGCATTTATTATGGGTAGATAGATAGATGATATTTATACAGTGAACACCAAATCCCGTGGAATTTAAGTACCAGGATTTGGGGGTGTCACAGAGTGTATGTCGTTGGAAACCCCAACACATGAATGAATATTATTGTGGTGTTATGCATAACGTATAGTATTGTAGATTGATCATCTATAGTACTTAATATTTTTGGGTTATCAGTTTAATATTGGTAACTCTAGTAGAAGTTCAATAGTCCTTAGTGACTGCTCAGTATAAATTGTTATCCATTTGAATACCTTGATAGTCGTTGAATTCATATATATCTGTTGATTTATATTGAATTATCGTTCTTATTCAAAGAATTGTTGATATTTCTTACCCCTGATGTCATTCTGATACTTTGAACTATCCTAGAAATTACACTTTGATATTTCAAACCTTGTGATATTATATCTTATACCCTTGTTGTATATTACTTGCTGGGCAATTCGTGCTCATCCTTGATTTTAAAAACCTCTCAGTCAAAAGGCAGAACAAAGAAGTGTATCCAGGCAAGACAAGGGCAATGGCAAGGCTACCGACTAGCTTGTCTTTTTTATGTTTAAAGTCTATTATGTTGTATTAAGACTATTTCGGACTATGTTTAAGCTTAAGTAAGATCATGTAATAAGTCTTTATTAGATATTATTATGTAATCTATTAAACATTGTAGGTTGGGAGACTTGGTGGAATAATTATAATAAATCATTGTATATTATTCTAAATTAGATCTTTCGTTGCAAATGTATGATTTTAGTTATTATGGTAATACTTTGAGAACGTGATGAACCGAATTCGGGTGACCAAGTGGAGGTCCGAATTTGGGGGCGTCACAGGTTGGTATCAAAGCCATAGTTATAAACTTTAGGAACGAGAGTCCTTAGATTATAACTTAAGAAAACTTAGAGGTTAAGAAGGGATAAAACTCACGTAGAGTTTTCCCTGAGAAGACTTAGCGTGTTATGAAATGTAACTTCATTCTATACAATGAACTTATGTTTATTTAACATTCTGATGGAGTTGTTGTTTATCTTGTCTTATGTTGGTGATTATAGGATGACTGACATGGGAGGACCTAGCCAAGTAGTTGAGGAGGAACCACGTGATATCCATGTAGTTAATGAGACACTCGTGATAGCGGAGCCTACATCGTTAGTTGTCCCTATTAGCGATGATGATGAGGAGGAGGATGAGATGGTACCTCTACCTGAGGAGTCTAATCCGGAGGAGGAACCCGTGGAGGAGGAACCCGAGCCCATGGAGGACTCCGACGAGACTACTTTTGAGGATCGGATGTTGGGAGAATATGAAGAACAGATTTTGGAATTAGGAAGTAGAGTCGAAGAGCTAGAGACTGAGACTATTGAGAGGCAACTAGTGATGCAGGAGATGGAGGTGGAAATTGCTCACCGTAAGGAGGCAGGGATCCAGATGGGGGCCTTGTTTCACCGATCGGTGGTGTGGAATGTTGAGTTGACAGGAAAGTTAGAAGAATTGGAATAGAGGGTCAATAGTGAGAATACGGAGAAGGAGGCTCTCCGAACTCAGTTAGAGATGGAGGTGATGGATAGGATCCACTTCGAGGAGAAGTGGGAGGATTCTAATGACAGAGTGGGTGATCTAGAATAGAAGATGAGGTGTGGTGCAAGAGGAGGAAGATGAACAAGATGGGCTATGTTCTACGCACGGCTATGGAGAGGTTGATCGATGGGGTAAAACACTACCCCGCTGAGCAAGGACACACCCGACACACCATAAGTCGAGATATGGTGGCACACATCACACAGAAGGAGTATCAGAGCGTCGTGGAGCGTGGGATGTTAGATTTAGTCTAGAGGGAAAAGCTCAGTAATGTAGTATTCTTATTTATATGTTGTTAATATATTATTGTAATCTCAGTCTTTTGTGTAAGATGTGAGATAGTGGTAACACCCCAAACTTTTGAAAAATATTAGAGGGGTAATAAGCTAGTATTGTCCCCATTTTTTGTGATGTTAGGGGATATGTGTTTTCATTTATAGCAGTATGCTAGAAAAGAACGTGTATTGTAACCATTTGGCATATGAATATAAATGATCTTATTTCAGAAACGTGTTATAAACTTTTAGTTCTTTTCATTGGAGACATGTCTAAATATGATAGTTAGATAATAATGAAAATTTTTATGATGCAGAAAATGCCGCCTAGACGTAGAATAACTATCCAAGAAGAGTCAGTTAATGATGAGAGAGGACCAGTAGATCCGATACATCGACTCGTAGATTTATTGGGAGAAGCTCTGAGGGGAAGAAACGAAATTGTACCACCCATTCCCTAAGCTATCCCAGTAACAACCTTCAAAGACTTTAAGAGTGTAGGACCCCCAGAGTTCACGGGAACTACTGATCCGATAGTTGCGCAAACCTGGATCAAGGAGATCGAGAAAGCCTTCACTATAGCTCGCTTGGGTGAAGACCAGAAGACAGTATTTGCAACATACATATGATGAGGGGCGAAGAAAACTATTGGTGGGAAACTAATCAGCAGAGAGCGGGAAGGAACGATAACATGGGAGAGATTTACGACGCTGTTTTTCAGAACTATTTTTCAAAGAGTATGAAGAGTAGGATGGAAGTGAAGTTTCTAGAGTTAAAACAAAGAGATATGACGGTGGTGTAATACGATGCTAAGTTTAATTAGCTAGCGCGATTTGCTGAACACCAAGTTGGGGATGAAGAAAGGAAGGCAAGACGCTTCGAGCAAGGATTGAAGCTGTGGTTGTACAATAAGGTATCAGTCTTTCAGATTGATTCCTTTACGACCTTGTTGGAGAAGGCAGTCATTGCGGAAGGTGGTAGTGAGGCTTTAAGTCTATATCATAAGGAGAAGAAGAAAAAGAACACCGATAATGAGCACAGTGGAGGAAGCAGCAGTGGGGGAAGTAATTCGGGAAAGAGGAAATGGGAAAACAACAACCACAACAACAACAACAACAACAACAATAACCAAGGTGGAAGTCACTAGGGGAATTTCAAGAAGAGGATCGAAACTTGCAACAAGTGCGGAAGGAGCCATCAGGGGGAATGCTTGAAGGGGAAGACCACTTGCTATAATTGCGACCCAAGAGGGGCACATCTCGCCAAATTGCCCAAGGCCAAATAAGATCAGAGGATGTTTTGCTTGTGGGTCAACAGAGCACCAGATAGAGGATTGCCCGAAGAAAGGAAGTAGTGGAACTGGCGGAGGCCAGGGAGGAGGAAGCAAGTTAATGATTGGTGGACCTGCACCACCCAACCGATCAACCGATCGAACCTTTAACATGACCGTCCACAATGTAGTGGCTGCGAAGGACGTGGTGTCAGGTATAATCCCAATCAATAATATAAATGTTTATGTATTATTTGATTCGGGTGCCATCTGTTCTTTTGTATCTGGAGAATTTGCTAGTAAATTTAGTACACCCCGAGAACGTTTAGAAGATTCCTTGAACATAGAGGTTGTGAATAAGGGAATAATCCCTGTAGAATACGTTTATCGAAATCGTCGCGCAAACATTAGAGAACATGAACTGAGTGTAGACTTGATTCCTATTAGACTACGAAAATTTGACGTAATTCTGGGAATGGATTGGTATATAACCATGCAGCATAATTGACTGTCAGAACAAGTATGTGAACCTTCAGACTCCGAGTAAGTCTAAGGTAGTGTTTCATGGTAGCTCATCGCTTAAGAAATCATGTTGTGTTACGATGATGCAGGCCAAGAAGTTGTTAAGGAAAGGAGGTGTAGGTTATTTAGCTCACATCATAGATACTCGGAAAAAGGGAGTAGAGATTAAACATATACCCGTAGTGAATGAATTTCAAGACATGTTTCCCGACGATCTGCCTAGACTTCCGCCGGATAGAGAAATCGAGTTCGTAATAGACTTAGCACCAAGAAACAGCACCGATTTTGAAAGCTCCATATCGTATGGCGCCAGTAGAAATGAAGGAATTGATGATACAACTTCAAGAGTTACTGGATAAATGTTACATTCGACCAAGTGTGTCTCCTTAGGGAGCACCAGTGTTATTCGTGAAGAAAAAGGACGGATCGATGAGGCTCTGTATCGATTATCGAGAATTGAACAGAGTAACGATCAAGAACAGATACCCACTACTGAGGATAGATGACTTGTTTGATCAACTAAAGGGTGCAAAATTTTTCTCAAAGATCGACTTACGGATAGGATATCATCAATTGAAAGTGCGGGATGAAGATATATCAAAGACTACGTTACTCTGTTTGGTTTAACTAATGCCCGGGCAGCATTCATGGACTTGAGGAATCGAGTTTTCAAGTCATACTTGGATAAATTCGTAGTAGTTTTCATTGACGACATTTTGATCTACTCAAAGACAGAGGAAGAACATGCTGAACATCTAAAGATTGTTTTAGAGGCACTACGAAAGGAGGAGATGTATGCAAAATTTTCAAAATACGAATTTTGGATGAAGAAGGTTCAATTCTTAGGCCATGTGGTGGATGAGAATGGAATCTTAGTAGACCCCGAAAAGGTCGAAGCAGTAAGTAGTTGGGAACAACCGAGAACACCGACGGAGATAAGAAGTTTCTTAGGGTTAGCTGGGTACTATCGGAGATTCATCCAAGATTTTTCTAAGATAGCAACCCCGTTGACTAATCTGATAAGGAAAACGAAAAAATTTGTATGGACCAACAAATGCGAGGAGAGTTTTCAAGAGCTGAAGAAGAGATTAAGCGAGGCACTAGTATTATCCTTACCAGATGATATAGGAGGATTTGTGGTGTATAGTGATGCATCGCATAGAGGATTGGGTTGTGTGCTGATGCAGCATGACAAAGTCATTGCGTATGTGTCACGATAATTGAAGGATTACGAAAAATGATACCCTACTCATTACTTAGAGTTAGCGGCAGTAGTTTTTGCGTTAAAGATTTGGAGACATTATTTATATGGAGAAAAATATGAGATATACACGGACCACAAAAGTCTGAAATATATCTTCACACATAAGGAGTTAAATATGTGGCAGAGGAGGTGGTTAGAACTAATCAAAGATTATGACTGTGAGATTCTTTATCACCCGGGGAAGGCAAACGTGAGTTCTTAGCCGCTTCCTAAGGAGAAAGGAAGGGAGAAATTGTTTCAACTAACAACTCAGGAGGAATTAATAAGAGATATGGAGAAGTTGGAAATAGAAGTGAAGGGACCCGAGAAGTCTGACGAGAAATTATTTGTAATGGAAGCTTGTCCGACATTGTTGGATAGAGTAAAAGAAGCACATGAGAAAGATGAAGAATACGAGAAAATCAGGAAAAGAATTACGGAAAATGAGGAAGAAAATTTTTGAATAGATAAAGACGGTATTTTAAGATTCGAAGAGAGAGTGTGGGTACCGGCGGTAACCGAGTTGAGAGAGGAGATTTTACAAGAGGCACACAATATGACATATTCCGTTCATTCGGGAAGCATTGAGATGTATCGAGACTTGAAACAACATTTTTGGTGGCCTAATCTGAAATGGGAAGTCGCAGAATGTGTTAGTAGATGTTTGACTTGTCAACGCGTAAAAGCAGAACATCAACAGCCAAGTGGGTTGCTACAACTGTTGGAAATACTAGAGTGGAAATGGGAGCATATTACGATGAATTTCGTGGTAGGACTTCCGGTCACGCAGAAAGGGTTGGATGCCATTTGGATTATCGTGGATCAACTTACAAAGACCGCACATTTTCTACCAATCAAGATTCGCTATAGTTTGAATTAGACAGCGAGTCTGTACGTAAAAGAGATTGTTTCACGACATGGAGTGCCGGTATCAATTGTTTCTGACCGAGACCCGCGTTTCACGTCAAAATTCTGGAAAAACTTGCAAGAGAGGATGGGAACACAGTTAAGGTTAAGTATTGCTTACCATCCTCAGACGGACGAAAAAAGTGAAAGAACCCTACAAACGCTAGAGGACATGCTTAGAACTTGCATGATGGACTTCAAGGGGAATTGGGACGACCACCTACCCTTAGTCGAATTTGCGTATAATAATAGTTACCAAGCGAGTATCGGCATGCCACCGTACGAAGCTCTTTACGGAAGAAAGTGTAGGATGCCATTATGTTGGAACGAAGTCGGAGAATGACGAATACTCAGCCCAGAGTTAGTACAACAAACCGCAGAGGTGGTGACGATAATAAGGGCTAGACTTGTTGCAGCTCAAGATCGCCAGAAAAAGTATGCAGATTTGCATCAGCAAGACTGAGATTTTGAAGTCGACAGTTTTGTATTCTTGAAGGTATCTCCATGGAAGGGAAAGATCCGTTTAAGAAAGAAAGGGAAACTGAGTCCAGGATTCATAGGACCGTTCGAGATACTCAATCGAGTGGGAGAAGTACCATACAAAGTTGCACTACCACCTAAGTTGGAGCACATCCATAACGTGTTTCACATATCTGTGTTGCGTCCATACAAGCTCGACTACAAGCACGTGATTTCTTACGAACTCATTCAAGTGGAGAAGAACTTAACATACGAAGAAATTCCTGTCCAAATTCTAGATAGGAAAGAGCAAACCTTGAGAAATAAAATTATTTCTTCTATAAAAGTACTTTGGCGTAACCACGATGTTGAGGAGGCAACGTGGGAGTTAGAAGATAGGATGATGATGGATTATCCCCATCTATTTGTGTAACCTTGTAGAAATTCTGGGATGAAATTTTTATAAGGGGGGGGGAGGATGTAATACCCGAGAATTTCCATGTATTATTAAATAAATATAGTAATTGAAATAAATATTTATTTGAATATGAACAATTTCGTGTTATGAAAAGAGAGAACTCAATTATATTAAATAACTAAATAATTGAGGATAAGTGGAGTTTTGTGATGAACTCATTGAAGCCTTGTGTGGCATGGTGATGGGAAATATTAACAGTAATATTAATTAACAAAGGAATTATAAAGTAAGCAATTATGTAATGTTAATTGTTAATTGTTGTTGTAGTATATTTACGGATTTTTAATTGATGTTAATGAGGTTAATTAATATGTGATTATTAATTGTTATTTAATTGATTATGGTTGTGGCGGAATATTGATTTCTTGGTAATTAATTAATAATGGGTGATTATTATTGTTTGAAATAAAACTATAAAAATATAATAAGAATTATATAGATAAATAATGATTATAGAAATTCATAAATATATTGATCAATGATGATTGAATTAATTAATATTGGTGTTAATTAATCAAGGAAGTGAATAAATTATTTAATTATTTATATGATAATAGTAGGTTAACAGTTATGTGCATAAGAGCAATAATATAACTATACTACATAGTGTATTATGGCATTTGTGTGACTATATATATTAAGTTGTATACAACTATATTGTATGAGGCAATGTGAGTAAACATATTGGAACTATATGTTATAAATACATTATCTATGTGACAATATGTATGTGGGTAGGCATTAAAATAATATACCATGAGCATATTGTAAACTCTCATTTTTAATATACCAGTGTGATAAAATGTACATGGATTATATATATGTTGCATACATCTACTACCTTGAAATGTTAGGTCATGTTGTGACATTAGGTTATAATATATGGTTGAGATGTGTATTAAAAATATAACATAAGAATGAGAAGGTGTAGAGTCTACAAGAATGATGAATTTTCCCTTTTGTCCCAAATTGAGTGTCCCATTTACTCTAAGACCTCATTCACATGTATTTCAAAAAGGCTAGCCTATGTTCTTCATTTTCTTCCAACTCCCTAGCTCATGATCATGGGGGAGTGGTGATTATGATGAGTTCCAACAACCAATCTAACAACTCCTCCATAACCTTCATGCAATCCTACAATCCATAGGTTTGATTCAATGGGAAATTGCTATGTCTGTGTATTGATTTTTCTATAAATAAGAGCTCTCCTTCCATTTTTCCAAGTGTTGAGAAATTCCTTCTTATTCTTCATTTTATGAGTAAAGTTCATTGCAATTATAAAGGTATAAATTTTCTTTTCTTGACATTCATTCTTGATTTCAAATTCTTGATTTTGTGGAATTGGTTGTTAATGAGGTTGGGTAATGTTCATATAGTTTTTATATGACCATATGAGCATGATGCAACTGATATATGATGGTTTAAAATTGAAATCATAAGTAATTTTTTAGGTTGGGCTGGAGTTTTGCCTAAGCAGATCGCTTCATACCGAACTGAACACCATAACTAATTACTTGCATTACATTTTATTTGAGGCACCTGCCTATGTGCTACTGTGGATTTCTTAATTCATTTGAAGCGTCTATTTTCAAATTTGATCAGTATTGGCTAGTTGTTTTGACTCAAGCTAGCATGTAAGCATGTGTATGATGTATATATGGATACGTTAACCTAATGCGAGCATGTTTAGACTAGACTTACATGATTAACGAAGGCGTATGGTTTACATGGAGATTTAGACTAAGTTTTGAAAACAAAATATGTTAAAGATCATGTTCTACAAATTGTGAACCTAATAAGCTATGCATGACTGATTTTGCACATAGATGAGCATGTTGTAGTGTATATAGTTCTTTTGAGCATGTTCAAACTTATTAAGCCTTATGTTAGAAATATTTTCAATAAAAAGCTTAGCCTAGTGAGCTAACTTGCATGATTTGTACATGGTTTATATTCTGACTTTGAAAGCATGTGAGTATGACTTGGAAATGCATGAATAAACCATTAGCTTGTGTTTATTTGATTAGTAAGGAAACATGAGCATGTTGAACCTATTAGCAAGCTTTGAATGTGAATATTGTTAAGATACCATGAGGACTAAAATCTGACATTTGTGAGCATGTTTGATGGCACTCTTAGACTCGCTCATGTAGCATAAACATATATATACCATGCTTGTGTAGCACATTTCAAGAAAAGTATGAAGGAAGCCTATTTTCAACTAAAGCGGTGTTAGTTTCACGTATGTGTTATGAATACACACAAGCATGCCTAATATGAGTTTTATAACTATCTTATATGTTTAGAAAGAAAGCATAATCGACCTTGTGAATTCATGACTTTGAATGGCCTTAAATCGTTGAAATGAGCAACTTAGAACCATGTTATGAAAGAAGGAACCTAGATTGATTTAAGGAACATGAAAAGACTTTTAACATGACAAATATATTATGTGTGATTGTTTTGGTTGAGACGGACATAAACCACAAGGCAAAGAATTGAGTCTTGGCATGGCGGAGAGGGCCAGTATTGTTTCTGCAATCCCTAAACTTAGCCATGGCATGCAATGAAGCGCTACTAACCGAATCCCAGATAGTGAATTCTGACTTTTGGACAGAAACTTGCATGATGCCTATGATGCTAAAGGTGATCTAAAACCTATTGATATATATATATATATATATATATATATATATATGAGTGATGCCTAGTTTATAAGTCGGTGTTGTATTGAAATGAAAAGTCCATGAGTAGGAGGACCTTGAGCATTCTTGATTTGCTTGTGAAGTAACTAAGTAGTTGATTCATAATTACTTATAAACTGATTTTGTACCATATGTGCATACTTGTATCATGTCGAGCTTGATTAAGGACTGTGTTAGCTAATGAACACTGTATATTTATAATATGCTATACTAGGATTCTAATGTGTTGATTTATTAACGTGGATAAACAACGCGTAAGGCAAGCTTCTCTAACCTTACTCAAATTATATTGAGCAAGTATTCGAACCTTACTCTTATTGTGCAAGTATAATTGCATTCTTTATTCGATAAATACCGTAAGCTTATCCCTTTGAATATAAGTTATATTAGTTTCTCGTTCGAATGAGCTAGTATGTTAAACCCTTATGAAAGCTGTTATTCATGTTGAACTTGGTATTGTCCATTGAATATTGTGAAAGAATCGATGCCATTTGATTCGGCTAGACTATATGCATGTTTATAAAAACTATCCAAACCAATTGATTGGTGCGGAAATCTTGAAAACTGAGTTGAACAACCCTTTTGGTAAGGGGAGTGTATGTCGTTGGAAACCCCAACACATGAATGAATATTATTGTGGTGTTATGCATAACGTATAGTATTGTAGATTGATCATCTATAGTACTTGATATTTTTCGGTTATCAGTTTAATATTGGTAACTCTAGTGGAAGTTCAATAGTCCTTAGTGACTGCTCAGTATAAATTGTTATCCAGTTGAATACCTTGATAGTCGTTGAATTCATATATATATATATATATATATATGTTGATTTATATTGAATTATCGTTCTTTTTCATAGAATTATTGATATTTTTTACCCCTGATGTCATTCTGATACTTTGAACTATCCTAGAAATGAAACTCCGATATTTCAAACCTTGTGATATTATATCTTATACCCTTGTTGTATATTACTTGCTGGGTAATTTGTGCTCATCCTTGCTTTTAAAAACCTTTCTGTCAAGGAAGAACAGGGAAGTGTATCTGGGCAGGACAAGGGCAAGGGCAAGGCTACCAACTAGCTTGTCTTTTTTATGTTTAAAGTCTATTATGTTATATTAAGACTATTTCGGACTATGTTTAAGCTTAAGTAAGATCATGTAATAAGTCTTTATTAGATATTATTATGTAATCTATTAAGCACTGCAGGTTGCGAGACTTGGGGTAATAATTATAATAAATCATTGTATATTATTTCAAATTAGATCTTTCGTTGCAAATGTATGATTTTAGTTATTATGGTAATACTTTGAGAACGCGATGAACCGAATTAGGGTGACCCAGTGGAGGTCAGAATTTGGGGGCGTCACAATGAGCCTCTACAATAAGGAGAAAAAGAGCAAGGATAAGGTTGAGGGAGTTGGGAAGGTAGAAGCATGTAGTGGTAGTGGGAACGGAAAAAGAAAGTGGAACAATTTTAGAAATGTCCAAGTCAAACAGGAAGGTGCGAGGAAGCAGGCTGTGCAGTGTAAGAATTGTGGGAAGAATCATTCAGGTGAGTGTCTTAGTGGGAAGTTCGTGTGCTATAAGTGTGGGCAGGAGGGACATATCTCTCCTAACTTCCCCAACCCTAGGACAAAAACAATAGGTGTTTTCTATGTGGATCAACGGAACATAAGGTAAATGATTGTCCGAAAAGAAGAATGGATGCAAGAAGTGTGAATGTGGGGAGAAGTGATAAGTAGGTTTTATACCTAGTTATCAGGTATTTGTTACTTGAATTAGTTTCTTAATCCAATGTTTCTTAGTTACTTTTCATGAATTTTGTGTTCATTTTGTAGATTGTATGCTTGGGAGATGAAATAGCAAAGAATTGGTATGAAATCGCAAAGAAAAGCAATCCAGACATCATTTGGGCTTTCATGTTCATTTTATGTTCTTGGCTTGGAACTTGGATTGCATTGTAAAGCATCTTCTTAGCTTTCTGGAACAATTTGAATCATTCCAATCGGAGTTCGGATGCAAGAGTTATGACATTTGTACCAACGGACGTCGAACGTCACTGTTTTGGGTGGCCATTTGCATAGCAGTCACTTCTAGCCCAATTTCGACCGTCATCCGTCCGTTATTTCTAAAATCTCAGAGAATGAAAGTTGTAGAGCTCGTCGATATCTTCGATTTGATAGGTGACATGCCTCGTAACTCTTCCCGGATCAAAGGTTATGGCCGATTTCCCAAAGGACTTCAGAGTAGAAAATATTCCTTCACAAAACCCCCACCGGGGCGAGCCCTTTACAAGCCTAGACCCCCGTCGGGTGGGGGTATGCCCAGAAAATACGAATTTTGGTCAAATTTGAGTCCGAGAAGGATTGTTTCGATCTGATTGACTCAAGGACTTCCAAGAGGACTTAAAGACATATGAAGAGACTTATAAAAGGAGGAGAATCACAAGGATTAGGAGAGATTAGAGACTAGAGATAGAGGATTCCATTAGATTAGATTAGAGTATAATAGGAGAAAATATTAGTTCTTATGAGTTTTGGAGATTGAAGAAACTTGGAGACCATTGAAGATTCAAAGTAGGAGCAAGGAGAGAGCATCAAATCTACAGACAATAGATTTTATCTTCTCATCTTCTTCTATCTTTGTCTTTTATTATTTATTCAATTGTAGATTCTTAGTTTTAATTCAATAATCATGAACTAATTCTTTGTTTGAGATTACAATGGATCTTATTGTGTAGTTTATTTTAATATACTTCACTATCAATTATTATGTTCTATTATGAGGATTGTCTATTGTGATTTAGAATCAATTACTTAATTGCCTAGCTAACAATTACCGTGATAATCTATATGAACTCGAGAGATGAAGTATTGATTTAGATCTTATCATGATAGCATGTGTTTGTGATTTCTGCTTAGATGGAATTCATGATTCGTGTTTAGGATAGAGATATGCCTTTACGCCATATGTAATCTTATAGAGAACTTGTGCTTTAAATCCTTTTTAATTGGAATTCACATATAGATATAGTAGATTAGTTAATTTGGGTGTCTTGCTTAATTCTATCATCTGTGGATTTAAGTGAGTATGGGTATCATGCATCGAGAGATGGTTTTATCTGCTTTAGTGTTCTTGATTAACAATTCGGGATAGAGAATAATTGATGAGAAGTGTGTTAACTTAAATGAAGCAATAAGTGAAGTTGTAATCTTAAATCTCCGTAATCTTAGTTTAACTAGTGGTAATTAGAATTAGTATACTTATAAATTGAAATTCATTCGTTTAAATAAGATTGAGTTGGTTATGGGTTAGTACTTGGTGATTTTTATTAAACAATTCCTCGTGGGAACGATACTCTACTTTCACTTTATTACTTGTTGACCACGTATACTTGCGTGTTGTGTGTAATTAGATTTTACCCAACAAGTTTTTGGCGCTGTTGACGGGAATTAATTTAATAATTATTTACCAATATTAATTTCAATCAAATTAGTCTTAGTTTAAATATTTTTATTTTTATTTTTAATTCTCTTCCTATATTTCTCTCTTTTCAGGTACCATGGATGACTTTGTGTATCAATGGCCATACATGAACATGACTCAACCGAGGGAAACAGGGATTGATGGACTTAATGCATTTTCCACAGAGTCAGTACAAATTAAGGCAAATTCGAAGACGTTGGAGGTTATCGCAGCCCAACAGAGGCGAAGGATGGCGATTACGCAGACTATTGTCTTGGCAACCATCAAAGTCATCAATGCACCGTCAATTTTGAACCGGTACAATATAGTGGTGATTACCTCAATAACTATGGTGATCCTAACTATCACCAAGATTGGGGGTATCACCCGGATTTTTCATGGAGCTATAATTATGATGACCAACATTACGCTCTAAATCCATCATACACACCGGAATTTTCATGTCCACCTCCGAAGGTCACAAGAGATGATAATTCAAGGTTGGAGGAATTGTTTTCCAAGTTCGTAGCAGCAAATGAGGAGAAGATGAGTAATCAAGCGAGGTCAATTCAAAATCTTATGGATCAGATAGAGCAAATGACCAAAGCCATAAGAAACCTTCCTCTAAATACTTGGCTTTATGACATGGATGAAGAAATTGACGGAGAACCTGCACCAAATATGCGACTGGATGAGCCACAAGATATCGAAAGTGTGGAGACAATTGGGGATAATGAAATAGAGGTCGACGAAGATCTAAATGGGTCTCCACCAACAATCAAAGAGTCGGTCAGATTTGCAAAAGCATGCCTACTTGGTAGTCATGTCGTCGGTGAAGCTCTTGATGACAAAAGAACGAGTACAATTTTGAATCCATGGTGGGACGAGACAGAGAAGATAGACGAAGAGCCCATTGTGGGTGACAAGCTTCCATGCCCTAAAGTGATCACATACACGATGGAGAAAACACCAAGCTGTGGGACGTTCTTGATTGAGATCATACCAAATCAGAGCATGCTAGATGACTTTAATGCAATGGCTATCACAAATGGGAACCTACCAAAAGCTACATTATTTCCGATGGATGGAGGGTTCCTCAAGTACTATCGAAGAGGAATTGGATAGCATTGATCAGACAAAGTCAGGCTAAAAGACTAATTCAAGCGCTAACTGGGAGGCAACCCAGGAATTTATCTATTTATTTGCTTTACTAGTTTATTTAGTAGATAGGAATTAATTTGCTTATTAAGTTCACTTACCAATCCAAGTGCTATTCTAATCCATGTTGTCTCTCTTCAGTGTAGGTATTGGAGGTTCAATGGACAGGCAAAAGATTATGAAAAGGTTATTCAAGTCAAATTCAAGTGTGGTGCCCAATTTGTTCCATGCGCCTAATCTATTCTCCAAACTTAGCGGACAATGAGGAGGATTGCTATATTTTCAGGGATGTCCTCTGCTTTATTTTTTTCTATTTCAGCCATTGAGGACAATGTCTAGTTTAAGTTTGGGGGCATTTTAGTGTCATATTGCATATAGTTAGTTATTTACATTGTAGTTCATATAGTTACATTTAGTTTTTGCATTCACTTTCTTAAAAAAAAAATTCAAAAATAATAGTTAGTTACTATGTTCAACTTGCATAAGTCCAGCTGTTTGATAATTTAAGTTTATTTTGGCCAATGATGAGATTGGAATTGGGTAGACAAGTATAGTACTAACCATTAGAGCTTTGATATGATTTCTTGTTATGAATTGAGTCTTTTTCTGTTTGAAACTGGTATAATAAGGATAGCACAGTAAAAACAACTTGTTGAATGATTGAGTTTAAATTGATACATAAAGGACCTCTAAAGGATAATGTTAGTTTAAATAAGAGAATGACAAGAATAGACAGTGAAGGCGAAGAATTAAGCAAGAACCTAAGTTTGGGGGAAAAAGTGGGGTATATGAGATTCTAAAAAAAAGATATTGAGTTGAATAAATTGAATCCTGTGGTGGGTCGAGAAGAAGCGTGAAATGCACTCCTCATAAACACAGGTGTGAGATGGAGCGTAAAACGCACTCACTATTCAAAAAAGAAAAAAAGAAAAAAAAAGAAAGAAAAAAAAAAAGAAAAGAATAATAATAAATAAAACGGGAAATAAGAGCAAAAAGCCCCCGTAGATGAAAAATAAAGCATCAGTATCCCATGTTGACCCTTGATATTGGTAATTGTTTAATTTTAGTTGGATCTAGCTTATTTTTGGATTTCTTGAGTTTACACTGTATGATGCCTTCGAAGAGACTTGTTATGTGTTAAATTTGATTTTATATCAGTTAACATTGTTGTGGAGCACACACGCACTATATTAGTGATAACAGTCTAAGATTTGATGATTGATTGAGAAGTTATTGATTGGTTTTAATATGATGTATTATCATGTTTACTTGATTTCTCTAAGGCCGGTTGAATAGACTTGTTTCTGTCATTAGTGTTGGATTCGTAGGCATGTAGATTAGTTGCATTGCATAACATTGTTGTTTTGTGTTTTTGCTTGAGGACAAGCAAAGGTTTAAGTTTGGGGGTATTTGATAAGTAGGTTTTATACCTACTTATCCAATATCTGTTACTTGAATTAGTTGCTTAATCTCATGTTTCTTAGTTACTTTTCATGCATTTTGTGTTCATTTTGTAGATTGTATGCTTGGGAGATAAAATCACAAAGAATTGGTATGATATCGCAAAGAAAAGCAATTCGGACATCATTTGGGCTTTCATGTTCATTTCATGTTCTTGGCTTGGAACTTGAATTACATTGTAGAGCTTCTTCTTAGCTTTCTGGAACAATTTGAATCATTCCAATCAGAGTTAGGATGCAAGAGTTATGACATTTGTACCAACGGACGTCGAACGTCACTGTTTTGGGTGGCCATTTTCATAGTATTCACTTCCAGCCCAATTTTTACCTTCATCCATCCGTTATTTCTAAACTCTCAAAGAATGAAAGTTATAGAGCTTGTCGATATCTTCGATTTGATAGGTGGCAGGCCTCGTAACTCTTCCCGGATTAAACGTTATAGCCGATTTCCCAAAGGACGTCAGAGCAGAAAATATTTCTTAACAAAATCCCCACCGGGGTGGGCATACATGCTATAAAATAGGCCCCTACCCTGACGGGGTGGGCCCTTTACAAGCCTAGAACCCCGCCGGGGCAGGAGTATGCCCATAAAATACAAATTTTGGTCAAATTTGAGTTCGGGAAGGATTGTTTTGATCCGATTGACTCAAGGACTTCCAAGAGGACCTCCAAGAGGACTTAAAGACATATGAAGAGACTTATAAAAGGAGGAGAATCACAAGGATTAGGAGAGATTAGAGACTAGAGATAGAGGATTCCATTAGATTAGATTAGAGTAGAATAGGACAAAACATTAGTTCTTATGAGTTTTGGAGATTGAAGCAACTTGGAGA
This sequence comes from Panax quinquefolius, assembly GCA_020205615.1. Taxonomy (NCBI): domain Eukaryota; kingdom Viridiplantae; phylum Streptophyta; class Magnoliopsida; order Apiales; family Araliaceae; genus Panax; species Panax quinquefolius. The sequence continues at coordinate 58,581,102 of CM035151.1, read as the reverse complement.
CCATTGAAGATTCAAAGTAGGAGCAAGGAGAGAGCATCAAATCTATAGACAATCGATTCTATTTCTCATCTTCTTCTATCTTTGTCTTTTATTGTTTATTCAATTGTGGATTCTTAGTTTTAATTCAATAATCATGAACTAATTCTTTGTTTGAGATTATAATGGATCTTATTGTGTAGTTTATTTTAATATACTTCACTATCAATTATTATGTTCTATTATGAGAATTGTCTATTGTGATTTGAACTCAATTACTTAATTGCCTAGCTAACAATTACCGTGATAATCTATATGAACTTGAGAGATGAAGTATTGATTTAGATCTTATCATGATAGCATGTGTTTGTGATTTCTGCATAGATGGAATTCATGATTCGTGTTTAGGATAGAGATATGCCTTTACGCCATATGTAATCTTATAGAGAACTTGTGCTTTAAATTCTTTTTAATTGGAATTCACATAGAGATATAGTGGATTAGTTAATTAGGGTGTCTTGCTTAATTCTATCATCTGTGGATTTAAGTGAGTATGGGTATCATGCATCAAGAGATGGTTTTATATGTTTTAGTGTTCTTGATTAACAATTCGAGATAGAGAGTAATTGATGAGAAGTGTTTTAACTTAAATGAAGCAATAAGTGAAGTTGTGATCTTAAATCTCTGTAATCTTAGTTTAACTAGTGGTAATTAGAATTAGTTTACTTATAAATTGAAATTCATTCGTTTAAATAAGATTGAGTTGGTTACGGGTTAGTACTTGGTAATTTTTATTAAACAATTCCTCGTGGGAACGATACTCTACTTTCACTTTATTACTTGTTGACCACGTATACTTGTGTGTGACGATAACAGGACCAACTTCAACAAAATCAACCGCAAGAGTCTTCAACATGACGGTTCAGGATACCGTAGCAGCCGAGGATGGAACTCCATGTATTATTCAAATAAATTTTATTTTCTTATATATTATTTTATTTTTGTTATAAAGAAATTTTGAAGGAGAAATTTGAGTTCTGTTAGAAATCAAATTTCTGTATGATCAGATAGACAAGTTTTATGTTGAATAGTTAAAGATCAGTTCGATCGAATCTGATCGAGATCTACTTGAAATGAATGTGTATGCTATTTTCTCTAGTATCTATAAGTGTTGAAACGGTGATTCCGAGGACGGAATCCTTATAAGGGGGGGTGGATGTAATAACCCAATATTTTCAATATAATAATAATTTTTGCATATCATTTTTTTTATATATATAAAGGTGGAGATATGTGTAAAGCAAAGTATATGTATATATCTGATAAATACAACTTATTTATTACATGAATAATTGTAAATAATTTCTTTTAAGAATTCTTGATCATTATAGATTATATTCTTATAATAAATTAATTCTGTAATAAAAATATTTATTATTTATTTTCCATTAAAAATATGATTATTATATATATGATATGATTATTATGATAAGTAATGAATACATTCTTAGATTTGTAATATCGCTCATTTGGACGTTAATTCATGTCATGTAAAACAAGTTTGGCGACGAAAATTGACACTGGCTTGAAGCTAAACTAGTCTTAAGATCGTTGTCGAGGTATGCCATAGCAATTTCTTGGCCGTCCATCAAGATAAAATCAAGCAATTGCGCCAATTGGTCGATTGAGAAAAATTAATTTTTCTACTTTAGAAATTAAATGGAATAATTATGTGATATGTGTGACATTGATAAACCATGAAATAAAGTATGTTATGTTTGACGAATGAATTATTAAGTAAACCATTAATTAATATTAATTAATTGTGGTAGAATATTGATTTCTTGGTAATTAATAATATATGATTACTATTATTTGAAGTATATCTATAAATATAATAAGAATTATATAGATAATTAATGATTATGGATATCCATAAATACATTAATCGATGATGATTGGATTAATTAATATTGGTGTTAATTAATCAAGGAAGTGAATAATTTATTTATTTGACAAGTTATTAATATTAGATTAACGATTATGTGCATGAGAGCAATAATATGACTATACTATATAGTGTAGTGTGACTTTTATGCGACTATATAGTAAGTTTTATGAAACTATATTGTATGAAGCAATGTGATTATGCATATTAAAACTATATGGTATGAATACATCATGAAGGTGTATGTGACAATATGTATGTGGGTATATATTAAAATAATATATCATGAACATATTGTAAGCTATTATTTTTATAAAGTAAACCGGTGTGATAAAATATACATGTACTATATGTTTGTTACATTTCCATATTACATCTACTACCTTAAAATATTACACTATATTGTGGCATTAGGATATAACCCATGTATGGAGAATGTGTATACAAAATATAACATAAGAGTAGGAATTTGTATAAATGTTGTAAGAATGCTGAGTATTTGGGTTGTCCTAAATTTAGTGTCTCATTTGCTCCTTATTTTCACATTCACGTGTTGGGCAAAGGCTAAGGCCTATTCCTTTTTCTTCTTCCAAGCTCAAGCTAGCAATCTAGATGTCAATGATGAACAAGGGAGTGGGGATTATGATGAATTTCAACAACCATTTACCAACTCTCTCTTAACCATCATGTAATCTAACATTCTCATTGGTTTAATTTGATGTATAAATGCATTGTCTGTGTTTTTGTTTCTCTATAAATACAACCCATCTCCTTCTAATTTCCATTACTGAGAATTGCTAAGGTGTGGGATTAAAAGCATAGATAGAGTGAGTGATTGCATACATATCAATAGAAGGAGTGTGAATTAGCAAACAAATTGCAAGGTATAAGATTCTTCTTGTTCTTCATTTTCATTCTCTGTCAAAAATAAGTTGAGTTCTTGAATTTCAAAATTTTTGATTTTATGGAATTTGATAATAATAAGGATTGGGTAATGGTTATATAGTTGTTATATAACTATATAAGCACGTTGAAACTGATACATGGTTGTTTAGAATCAAATTTGTGAATAATTTCTGTGTTTGGGCTAAAGTTACACCAAGCGACTATTCTGCTTCGAACTAGACATGGCGCAATTGCTACCAGTAATAATAACTTGAAGCGAGGCAGTATTCTGCTTGCCTCGGCCTCTCGCTTTCAGCTTTACTTTCATTAAAAATTACATTGAGTGTGATAAATTATTATGACTTATACTAGTATGCAAGCATGTGTAATGGGTATATACAAGTATATTAACTTAATAAGAGCATGTTTTACTAGATTAGCATACATGATTAACAAAGTGTGTAGTATAAATGAATTTAAAACTTTAGAAAAAAACTTGATATGTAGGTGTGCCATGTTTATGTACTAACTTTGCAAGCATGTTGGTATGATTTAGAAATGCATGAATAGACCGTTAACTTATGTTTATATGATTCATTAGAAAGCATGAACGTGTTGGAGTTATTAGTAAGGTTACTAATGAAAATACGAACTTTGAATGAGAATGTTAACATACTACCTTGAGAGTTAGAATATGATATTGTGAACATGTTTGATGATGCTCTTAGACTCACTCACATATCATAAATAATATATATAACATGCTTAAGTATTGTAATTCTTCAAGGAAAGCATAAGCAAATCAAATTTCCAAACAAAATGAGGTTAATTACACATAATGTGTTATGAATACTCACAGGCATACCTAATATGAGTTATATGACTATCTTATATGTTTAGAAGGCAAGCATGTTAGACTTGGTAGTTTCATGACCTTGAATGGCGTTAACTTGTTGAAATGTTTAACTTAGAAACCATTTTATAATGGGAAACCTAGATTGACTTAAGAACCAAGAAATGACCCTTGTCATGATAATATGTATGTTTTGTTCTTGATGGACAGAAACCACAAGGCAACAACTAAGTCTTGGCTTGGCGATTGGAATTTCAAGCAGCATTTCTGCCGACCCCTAGGTTTAGCCATGGCAGCAATTTGCCATCTGGAATCTATGTTCTGCAATCTAATTTTGGACAGTTGACTTGTATGATGCCTATATTGCTAAAAATGGTTTCAAACCTACTGATACATGTATATATGTGAGGATTAGGTGATAAGATAGTATTTGCTTTATATAATGAAAGTCCATGAATAAAAAGCCCTTAAAATTGAGCATTCTTAATTGGCTTATGAAGTAACTAGATACTTGATTTCATGATAACCTATAAGTACATTTTATACCATATGTGTGTATTAGAATCATGTCAAACTTGACTAAAGAATGTTATAGCTAATGAGCATCTTTTGCTTATAATATGCTATAAATAGGATTCGAAAGTGATTGATTTATTAACGTGGATAAACTACGCTTCAGGCAAGTATCTTTACTCTTTATATCTATTTATGCAATAAACCTGTGTAAGTCAGTTATTGAATTATATTCCGGTTATACAAGCTTTTAAACGTTATTGTTATTCATCATAGTATTCATGCAAGTATTCTAACTTTGCATTTACTTTATGCAATAGACATGAGTAAGAAAGTTTCAGAATTATATTATCATTGTGTCAGATTATTAACTCTATTGCTATTGATTATGTACTCAAATATTCGTATTCATGCAAGTTCTCGAACTCTATTCGTACATTATTTATCAGTACAGTATTACTATTAGATTCAGATATATCTATTCTATTCGTAAATTTCTAAGATTGGTTATACAAATGTCCTCACTTGGATAATTACTGAACATGTTGATACATACTTATTGATTTCTAATAGGTATATCTTAATTAAAAGTCGTCTACGCTATTTGTCTCGGCTAGACACATATTTAAAATATCTTTTGAATATGATAGAACCTTATTGATATCCAACCAAATTGTTTGGTTTGGATTCCCGACTAAGTATGAACATCCCGAACATGGGAAAACTTTTGTGCGCCTAAGGCGGATATGATGAATGAGAATATCGTTCTGGTATGTAGTATTGATCAATACAGGGCATAACGGGTTGATCACCCCTCGTGCCTGTAAGTTATGACGGTTTACAAATGAAGTTCTGTTTGACCTTTTTGAAAACTGAAAATTATGTTCATAGTCTATCGACTACTCTCAATTTATAGTCAGTACGTAGTTTCAAAATTTGAAATAAGATTTGTTATGTTGTTTAGTGTTGCTTCAGTACTTCACAACTATTGCTTCGTTGTTGAAGAGTCGTTCAAAGAAAACATTTAATCCTTTCAGCTAATGTTTATTAATTGATATTACTTGTTGGGCACTCAAATGCTCATTCTTGCTTAATTTAAATGTTTTCAAATGTATGATGATCGACACAAGGTTCAAAAAGAACAAAGGGAAAGGAAAGCTAGCAGATTAAGTCTGTATTGTCTTATGTAATAGCTAGACTTAAATAAGATGATGATATTTATTATCTATCATGTAATGAAATGTTTTAAAGGTCGCGTACCTGGGATTTAGACAACTCTGATATGTAAATTAAGTTTGATATTTATGACATTATTATTATTATTCCGCTCAAAGAAATGGTATCGTGAAGCACTGAATTCGGGTTTTAAGCACATGAATTTGGGGGCGTCACATCTAAGTCATATTAACATGTTAGAAATTATCAGATTACAACAAAAGTCGAAATTTTGACTAGTGCACTGTCAAAACTTAAATCGATTTAAAATTCTGCTTGGTTGAAACATGAATCGTGCCCTTCCCGAAAGCAACACCAGGAAGAGCAATGCAACTGCAAAACTCAACCCTTATTCTAATTTCTTCACACAACAAGCTTATACATCAGCCACATTATTCACTTACATGCATATAAACTATACTAACATGTTAACATCATTTCACATATCAATCAACAACTAATTCATACAAATTTCTAAGAATTATAAATGCTTGAATTTTAAAACATGTTTAGGAATTATACCTCTTGAAACTTAAAAGAAAACTCCTTCAAATCTCTAATTATACTCTCTCAATTCTTAGCAACACTCTCTTTAATTTAACTTAACCAACAATCTACCAAATTGAATTTGAGAAGAGAAGGTCGCTATATATAGAGAATTTCTTACCCATACAAAGACATTGCCCAACATTTGATTCCAATGGAAGAAAAGAGAAGCCAATGGGCAAGAAGAATTTAGTCTCCCCTAGCCATCATTTTAATTTTGATGAGTTTGAGAATGGAAGGTAGACTAGGCCAATGGTGGTTCACGTGAATAAAGAAATGGGACACTCATAATGGGACACTCCCTCTAACTCTCAGCATTTACAAAATGGCTACTAACAATACTAAGGTTTTAATTTTTTTTGGGTTTACAAATGTGACTTTAATGAGGTAATATTATTACACTGTGATAAGTTGGGTATATATATACACATAATCATATAATCCATGTACATTTGGGTTTACTTAAAATAATATCTAATATGGATATAATATAATTCAGTTGGGTATTAACAACCCATTATTTTTCGTAAAACTTTATTATTTCAATTCCACATAAATATTGAAATAAATATTTAATTTTATTTACTTAAATTCATTTTCTCTCATATATTTAAAATACACGACTAACTGACCCACCACACATCATGATGTCACATATGCTCCTTTATGTAACTTAGTAAAATTATTTAATTCATCATACTTTTATTATATAGTTTTGTATAACATTTATTCACATACCAATGTTACACCTTATTTTATATTAAATGGATGTAGCAACTCTATTATATATTACTACACATTACATACAATTACTCATAGCCTATAATTTATAATAATAGAAATTAGTCTATCACCTTATTGAATTATTTATTCATTAATTTAAAATAATAATACCAATCAATCTCATTATAAAATCATTCTTTCATTAATCCACTTAATGAATTTTTTAGTCTTTCATTATGCCACACTAGGCAATTCTAATAAGCATTAAATTAAGTTTTTCATCAATTCCACCATAATACATAGATGTCACATGTGACAACCCGAATTTTCTAAAATTATTAAAATAATAATTTAATAAATAAAATTCTTATTATGAGATATTTTAAGTTTGAGTATGTGTATATATATGTTATATATTGTGAAATTATATGTGTGAATGTAAATATATGATTTGGTGTATATATATATATATATATATATATATATATATATATATATATATTGGAGAATGATTCTTAGTAGTTAATTTAATTTAACTATTGAATAAGGTAAATGAAATTGTTTAAAAATGGAGTTAAGTTAATTTAATTAAGTTGAAAATTATATTATGGAATAATATAATTTGATTATTATGCCTTATATAGCAATGAATTTATTATAAATTAAATCTCATAAATAATATCGGTAATTCACTTAATTAAAATAGTGAATTAATGTAAAATAATTAAAATAAGAATTTAATGAATAAAATTCTTATTATGATGTGTTTTAATAAAATGAGAGAGTAATGTATGTTACATATAAATGTAATATGTTAATATGTTATGTAAAGGAATATGGTGGAAAAAGAAATTAACTTGAATAAATATTGGTTAGTTTAAATAGAGTTGGGAATTATAGTATGAAATATTATAATTTGATTATCACGCCTTGATTAGCAATGGAAATGTAATGAATTAAATTTCATAAATAAGGCAACTAATTCACTTAATTAAAATAGTGAATTAATGTAAATATATTTGTTTTAATAAGATGAGAAAGTAATACATATCACATATAAACGTAATATGTTAATGTAATACAATTGTGAATCTAAATAAATTGTTAAAATATTTATTGAATAAAATAAATATTATAGTTGGAATATTTATAAAATTTAAAATAAATATTTGATAGAATGAGAATATTCTAATTTAATTAAGTAATTAATTAGAAATTTAGTAATTTGTTATATTGAGGTTTAATTTAATTTAATAATGGTTGTGACAAATAAACTATATAATAAGGAAGTAATAAAAATAAGTTAAAAGGAATTTTTAAAGAGCTATCCAAACATGGCCTTGTGACCTTGATTTTTGTAACTGATGGTAACTCCCTATTTGTATAACTGAAGAAGGAATAAAAAAACACGTTAAGTGTTTTATCAGTTAGAGAAGTTTATTTGAAAACTTATAAGTTAGAAAAGTTTATTTGAAAACACAGAGAAGTGATGAAGAGAGAAAATTTAGAGAAGAAATTATCTGAAGAAGTTTAAGAATCAAAGAAGGGAGAGGCAAGAAATTGTCCAAGTTTTCAAAGCTTTACAGCAAATCAAAGGTAATAATTTAGTTTGTGTTTTTAGTTTATGTTTTATGAAGTTTTCTTTTAAGAAAGGATTGTTGATGGAACTTTTGATGATTTAGTTTGGTAAAAGGATGGTATATGTGTTGGTAGAGGTTTATAATCTATTATATATTATTTATAAATGATTTTGGTTAAGTTAATTAATAAAAGAAGGGTTAAACAAAAAGACATTAAAACTTAGTGAAATATGCACATTTAGTGAAATATGTACATTTTGCCTTATGTTAGAGTCAAAATCGATGGTTAATTCATGGGTATAACCTTAAATTGATACTGAATGTTTTAAGAACGTTGAAAAACGAAAAAAAAGCAAGTTGAATGAATCAATTTGGTTAAGAAATGAATTTGTAGGAAATGAATTCACTAAACATGTTAAAACATGAAAATTTAGTATGAACATGAGTTTTGGGTCAAGATTTGAGTTAGTTAATGTTTTTATAAATTATTGATTCTTTGGTATGTTGTAGTTCTATGAATTACGAATCTATAGAATCAAAAACAGACTAATTTAGATGTGTATAGCTTGAGTTATGAAGATTAAAGGAGAAAAAGGTCAAAAATTGCAAGAATAGTAAACTGCTAATTCTGGTTCTGCTAACGGGCGTAGCTGCGCTGTGCCCTAAGTCTATTGGGGCGCAGCTATCCTCTTGGGTGTAGTTGTGCTGTTCCCAAGGCTTAATTGGGCACAATGCTGCTCATAGTGTGTCAGGTGTGACTGTTTTGACCTCTTGTAGTAAAACAACCATAATATTTTCATACGAACTCCGATTGAGGCGATTCAAGATTATTCAAAAAGAAAACAAGTAGAGCTACAACTTTTGTTTTATAAGTATTTCGATTTGAGGTCAGGAACAAGGGTAAAAATGGCTATCTTTGGGACTGATGTGTATTCGGAGGTAATCGGAGGGCGTCAAGCATGTACGTATGCAAGTGCAGTGCTTCTGATGATAAAAGATATTTTTCTAAGTTATAAAATATGAATATTAATAAATTTAATGATGCTTAACATTAATAAATGATGTATTAGATAAGTTGTATAAGCATAATAAACATTCACAAGAGAGACGAATCGGGCGTGCTACGTCGTGCCAAGTTTTAATGAACGTAAAAAGTTTTTTAATTCCATTGAAATGAAAATTATAAGATATGGAATGGGGTTAATATAAAACCAATAAGGAGTCCTAGCAAGACTTAAACACTTGAATAAACTTTGAGTATGACTAAGAAGAAATGTAGTGACATATAAGTCGAAAGTTAACACAATCAAATTGAACATTGTGTATTGATTAATAAGAAGGGTTATGTGATGTAGAGTAAAATTTACATTACAACTACTATGCGTTGCTATGTGACTAATAGTTAATATGCATGATTATATAATTGTGTAGGGCACGTGAAGTGCAGATAGCTGTAAGCTGTTAATCTGTTATTGATAAACAACGATCAAGGCAAGTCTTTCAGTTCCTATTTGCTATGTGAACTTGATGATTAACTGTTTTAAATCTGTATTGCAAAGAGAATGATGTATTACATATGTTGTAAGTATGAACTGTTAAAGTCAATTTATGACTACGTTGGTTGAGGAAAGAATGCTGATTGAGTTATGGAACTCAATCTTTATTTGATATGTGATGTACAACATGTATGATGTATTTAGACAAATGTTTATGATATATAAGATGAGCATGTTATTTATGTGTTACGTGTTACATGAAAACTGTTAAATTTGTTGGGCTGTCGAGCTCAACCTTGCAAATAACTATTTTTGTAGGTTAAGAATTCAAGGTAACACTATGTGCTACTTGAATGAAGTGGATCAGAAATAATACACGAAGATTAATATTTTAGCTAAAGTTGTTATTTCTTTAAACCATGATTAAGGGTCATGAGATGTACTCAATGTTTTATTAATGTATATTTTATGTTGAGTTGTAAAGTTAAAGTTTGAGCTGTCCGATGTATAAAGGATATCGATTTGAGATGTAAGTGTATATATATATATATATATATATATATATATATATATTAACTCTGATAAAGTGAATCATGGATTATATATGATTCAAAAACATGTAGATGATAAAGGTTATGATTCAGGAAAAATAAAAGAAAAAGATAGAAAAGATTAAAATATTCCGCATTTTTAGTGATTGTATCATCAAATAATGATGTGAAGTTAAAATAAAGGTTTATTGTTAACGACTGAGGTTGAGAGTTGAATTGTATGAATTTTAGGGTCGTTACATCCCATACTTAACTTAATTTAATTGAATTACTATATCCATTGCCACAAAAATATATATTTATATTCAATTAAATACTCAACTATTTATTAATACAATTATTAATATTATTTATAAAATTCTCAGATATTACACGTTGTACTTAAACAATTCAGGCATAATCAAATTTTAAAGATAGCTTGAACATTTATACAAATATACAAGATTCGTATAAGTTTTAAGATTTAATCAATGTATGAACATTGAACAAATTTAGAATTTTCAAATTAAGAAGAAATGTAGTGACATATAAGTCGAAAGTTAACACAATCAAATTGAACATTGTGTATTGATTAATAAGAAGGGTTATGTGATGTAGAGTAAAATTTACATTACAACTACTATGCGTTGCTATGTGACTAATAGTTAATATGCATGATTATATAATTGTGTAGGGCACGTGAAGTGCAGATAGCTGTAAGCTGTTAATCTGTTATTGATAAACAACGATCAAGGCAAGTCTTTCAGTTCCTATTTGCTATGTGAACTTGATGATTAACTGTTTTAAATCTGTATTGCAAAGAGAATGATGTATTACATATGTTGTAAGTATGAACTGTTAAAGTCAATTTATGACTACGTTGGTTGAGGAAAGAATGCTGATTGAGTTATGGAACTCAATCTTTATTTGATATGTGATGTACAACATGTATGATGTATTTAGACAAATGTTTATGATATATAAGATGAGCATGTTATTTATGTGTTACGTGTTACATGAAAACAGTTAAATTTGTTGGGCTGTCGAGCTCAACCTTGCAAATAACTATTTTTGTAGGTTAAGAATTCAAGGTAACACTATGTGCTACTTGAATGAAGTGGATCGAAAATAATACACTTAAGATTAATATTTTAGTGAAGTTGTTATTTCTTTAAACCATGATTAAGGGTCATGAGATGTACTCAATGTTTTATTAATGTATATTTTATGTTGAGTTGTAAAGTTAAAGTTTGAAATTTGTCCAGATGTATAAAGGATATCGATTTGAGATGTAAGTGTATATATATATATATATATATATATATATATATATATATATATATATATATATTAACTCGATAAAGTGAATCATGGATTATATATGATTCAAAAACATGTAGATGATAAAGGTTATGATTCAGGAAAAATAAAAGAAAAAGATAGAAAAGATTAAAATATTCCGCATTTTTAGTGATTGTATCATCAAATAATGATGTGAAGTTAAAATAAAGGTTTATTGTTAACGACTGAGGTTGAGAGTTGAATTGTATGAATTTTAGGGTCGTTACATCCCATACTTAACTTAATTTAATTGAATTACTATATCCATTGCCACAAAAATATATATTTATATTCAATTAAATACTCAACTATTTATTAATACAATTATTAATATTATTTATAAAATTCTCAGATATTACACGTTGTACTTAAACAATTCAGGCATAATCAAATTTTAAAGATAGCTTGAACATTTATACAAATATACAAGATTCGTATAAGTTTTAAGATTTAATCAATGTATGAACATTGAACAAATTTAGAATTTTCAAATATCGTGGTATAATCATAAGAACAAAGTTAAATGAACATATGAACTTGCACACAATAATCAATTGTACAAGGTTAGACTGTGACGCCCCCAAAATAGGATACATCACCCATTCTGAGTCGCCAACTACATGGTACAAAAATAAATACAACTTCAGTAATACAATTGCTATACAAAATACGACAACACATGTACTATGAGTTTGAATACAAATATTATCTACTAGAGAGTATACAAACTCAAAAGGAGTCCTCATTACAATTATTGATACACTATTTTACAAAAATAGTGAGGACTGCTAAACAACTATCTTGAATCATCACTCCATAACCCTGCTAGTTCCTGCTAAATTCTCTCCTCCTGAGAAGAACAATGGAACAAAAAGGAAAAGGGTGAGCTCAACTAGCCCAGTAAAGAATATTATGACTAAGATAATATACAACAAATTATCATTAGTCTTCAACAGGGAAAATCTGATAAAATATACTAGACAACAAGTTTTAGATCAACAACTGCGTGCGAAACAAAGAATCCATTAGAAGAGTCAAGTAGAGAAAGAATTCCACTATCTTCTAAGATTTAAAAGTCCATCATCAATATTTTAGCCCTGTAACAACAATCAATATACATCTTTGCACTACAGGCCAAAGATATTCATTTGTATCACCAGTTGGTCATGTTCATCTCAACACCTGTTCATCTTTGCACTACGGGCCAAAGATATTCATTAGGTAATCAAATGCACTACAAGCCAAAGATATTCAGTAATATCATCATTTAGGACTGAAGATGATGAAAAATATTTTAAAAGAACGAATCCAGTGAAACAAAATAACAAATATTAGAGATTCGTATTACAGTTTATCCAAGATCGATAATACTCCATAATAACCGATTTTGAAGCAAAATTCAAGAATAAAGATCAAAACATGGATACAATCAAAGATAGTAACCATAATAGACATCTTGGACAAAAAGGAGAAAATTTCATTTTCGGTGAATAATGCCGTATTCGTGAATAGTGTTGTATACGTGAATAGTGTCGTATACATGAATAGTAACCCCGACACAAAAAGTTCTAAATTTGATAAAAAGTTCAAACCAATATTTCGGCATAATGATATTGAAGAAAATAATATCATTTAAGAAGAAATAACATCCCTTACTTCAAAATAACCGTACTTCTGACTGAAACTTGTACTGAATAGCAACTCTCAAAGTATCAAAATACTCACAAAATACGCTCGATAATATAGAGAGAGAAAGAGAGAAGACTTGTTTCTGGTGTGATTTTCAATTCTAACTTGGCCCTCTATTTATAGGAAAATGTTAGCACGCCGAAGCAGACTTGACCTGCAACCTGATGGCTTTACCTGCTACTATTCCCACCCACCATATTTGAATAAAAATTCCAGCACATTTCTCACCAACCAAAAGTGGGGCCCACCAATTCTAGAATTTTCCACCAAAATGATAAATTTCGAAACTTCAACAATTTCTGAACCAGTCGCCTCTTAAAATTCATAACAAATCATAAGTTCATTTTTAACGGTTCAAATTTTGTGGACATATACTCAACTTATATGTGTATAACATATCCAAAAATCACAACGATCCAACGGTCGGATTAAAAATTATAACTCACGCAATATATCTCAAAAACACTAGTTTAATTTTTAATACCTCCATTCTGACAAAATACTGATAAAACACCTCAATATTAACTCCTTCATTTTTAACCACAATAAATATATCCAACATTTATATCCACATAAAATAAATATTTCCTTATTATATGAATCAATAATTAATTATTCACAAATAATATTACAGAATCACATTTATGACCGACGGTAGTTCCCGGAAAGAGGGGGGCTTTCCAATAAAGATTTTTCCTTACTGGCGCGTAATTAGGTGACCAAACCTCTCATTGACAGAACTTTCTAGACATTGCCAATAATGCTATCTAATAATATTATTCAAATAATACTGAATTATTGATCCGATAATGGGAAATCTTCATGCATGATGACAATTATTGAAACAACAATAATATAAAATATTAACGCAGCAATTATTGAACCAATAAAATAAAATATTGAACAGTAACTACTGTAACATTTATTGAGTAGTGCCTTCTTACGTAAGAATCAATAATTCAAAAATACTATGCAAAAATCGTGTGCTACTGTGCAACCACGCGTATTACTGTATTTTAACCACCAGGTATTCTAACAGTGTTAACGGTAACAATTACGCCGTTATTTATACAACTCAAACGTTGTCGTTTTCTTTATCCGACACTTATCCGTTATGGGGCCCACAAATGGCTGCGCCGTCGTACGAATATTCCCCGACAGAAAGAATATTCCACGACCAAACGAATATTCCCCGACACATTGAATATTTTATAACCACTTACTTATTTTGCAAAATTTGCACATTTCACCCATAACCAAAGTATTATATCAAATTAACTCCATATTATTCACAATAATAATTAGAGAAAATTTGATTTTATTTATAATAAGTTGGGGTCTTACAACCTCCCCTCCTTATGAAATTTCGTCCTCGAAATTGACGTACGTACCTGGTGTTTCGAAAAGGTGAGGGTACCTCGCTTTCATTTCCGATTCCAACTCCCAGGTCATTTCCTCAATAGCATGGTCCCTCCACAAAACCTTAACTTATGGTATAACCTTGGTGCGTAAGACATGCTTTTTCCTATCCAAGATCTTAACAGGTACCTCCTCGTACGTTAAATCTTCGGCTATCTCGTCTGGTTCTAACGTAATAATGTGGTTCGGGTCTTTCACATATTTACGAAGCATGGATATGTGAAAAACATTATGAGACATACTTGGAGGTAATGCGAGTCTATAGGCCACATTTTTTATTCGGTTAAGAATCTCAAATGGACCAACAAATCGTGGATTGAACTTTCCTCTCTTTCCAAATCTTGTAACTCCCTTCCATGGAGCAATACGTAACAGTACCTGATCTCCAATATTAAATTCCACGTCCTTTCGATGAAGATCAGCATAACTCTTTTGTCGATCTTATGAGGTTTGAATACGTTGTCGAATCATTTGGATCTTTTCTGTAGTCATGCGTACTAATTCTGGTCCCAACAACGTTGCTTCTCCCACCTCGTCCCAGCATACTGGAGAACGACACTTTCGTCCATATAAGGCTTCAAATGGAGCCATACCTATACTTGCTTGATAACTGTTGTTGTAGGAGAATTCCACCAGTGGCAAGTACTTATCCCAACTTCCTTTGAAATCTAGGACACAAAGTCTTAATAGATCTTCAAGGGTTTGAATAGTCCTTTTCGATTGCCCGTCCGTTTGAGGATGGTATGCTGAACTAAATTGTAAATCTGTGCCCATAGCTTTCTGCAAGCTAACCCAAAATCGTGAAGTGAATCTTGGGTCACGATCCGAAACTATGGATACTGGCATGCCATGCAATCTCACAATCTCATTTATGTACATACTAGCAAGACGTTCAAGGGAATAAGTCTCACGTATAGGCAAGAAATGGGAAGACTTGGTTAATCTATCAACAATGACCCAAATCGCATCTATGCCTTGAGAAACCTTGGGAAGACCCGTAACGAAATCCATAGTAATGTGTTCCCACTTCCATTTAGGAATCAAGTGGTTGCAGTGGACCCTTTGGTACTTGATGCTCCGCCTTTACACGTTGACAAGTTAAACACCTCGAGATAAACTGTGCGATCTCTCTTTTCATATTGCTCCACCAAAATGTATGTCGAAGATCATGATACATTTTGGTACTCCCAGGATGGATTGCAAATGGTGTGTTGTGTGCCTCCATCATGATTCTATGCTTCAATTCAGAATCGTTAGGAACACAAAGTCTAGAGTTGACTCGAAGTATTCCTTCTTCATCGATTCTTGCTTCTGGAATAACACCTTCTTGCACTTTCTTCTTCATACGCATCAGCTCTAGGTCCGTAGCTTGAGCAGCTTTAACTTTATCGATTAAAGTCGGTTCTACTCGTATGTTTGATATCATCACGTGGGTACTTGGAGCCTTCATCTCTATCTCCATCCTTTGCAAGTCATACAAAATGGACCTTTGTGTTAACAACATTGCACTCATACTCGCATAAGATCTTCTACTCAATGCGTCAGCTACTACGTTTACTTTTCCAGGATGATATTGGATGGTATGATCGTAATCTTTCAACAGCTCGAGCCAACGTCGTTGCCGCATATTGAGTTCCTTTTGGGTGAAGAAATATTTGAGGCTTTTATGATCTGTATAGATCTCCACTTTCTCCCCATACAGGTAGTGTCTCCAGATCTTCAACCCAAAAACGACTGCTGCCAACTCCAAATCATGAGTAGGATAATTCCTCTCATATTCTTTGAGTTGTCGCGTGGCATAGGCTATGACTTTCCCATGTTGCATGAGAACACATCCTAACCCTTTGCTCAAGCATCATTTGTAGATAAAAATCCATCCGAACCGGATGGTATTGTCGTAACAGATTCTTAAAATGAGTCTCCTCTTGAGTTCTTGAAAACTCTTCTCACAATCCTCCCTCCAACTGAATTTTATATCTTTACGAGTCAGCTGAGTTAACGGAGTAGCGATTCGAGAAAATCCTTCCACGAATCTCCGATAGTAACCAGCTAAGCCCAAAAAGCTACGTACTTCGGTCACCGACTTTGGTTGCTCCCAACTTTGTATAGCTTCAATCTTCGTCGGGTCGACAGATACTCCATGTTTTGACACCACGTGCCCAAGGAATGCTACTTCCTCAAGCCAGAACTCGCATTTCTTCAGCTTGGCAAAAAACTTGTTATCGCGAAGCCTTTGAAGTACCAGCTTCAAATGGTGCTCATGATCTTCACGGCTTTTGGAATAGATGAGGATGTCATCAATAAAGACAACAATGAACTGATCCAAATATTCTTTGAACACACGGTTCATCATATCCATGAAAGCAGCAGGAGCATTAGTCAATCTAAAAGACATGGCTAAGAATTCATAATGTCCGTACCGAGTTCTGAACGCAGTCTTTGGAATATCCTCAGTTTTAATCTTCAGCAGATGATATCCAGAACGAAGATCGATCTTTGAAAAGAATTGTGCTCCTTGCAACTGGTCAAACAAGTCATCAATGCGAGGTAGCGGATACCTATTCTTGATAGTGACATGATTCAATTCTCGGTAGTCGATACAAAGTGGCATACTCCCGTCTTTCTTCTTTACGAATAACACAAGAGCACCCCAAAGAGATGTACTAGGACGAATAAAACCGATGTCCAACAACTCCTGTAGTTAGACCTTTAACTCCTGAAGTTCAATAGGAGCCATTCGATATGGGGTTTTAGAAATGGGCTTTGTACCAGGTTCAAGGTCAATAAAGAATTCAACTTCACGTTCTGGGGGTAGACCGGGAAGTTCTTCAGGAAATTCACTAACAATGGAAATAGTATTCAAATCTGACGTGTTTTTGTTCAAGTCTGTGACATGGGCTAAGAAAGCTTGACATCCATTTTTCAATAAATGAATAGCTTTATGGCTTGATATGATAGTGATTGACTTTAATGGTTTGGTTGTTTGAATTCGCATAATAGGTTGGTTAGGAATATAAAAACTAACAACCTTACGAAAACAATCAATTTTAGCATGATGCGTGGTTATCCAATCAATCCATAAAATCACATCAAATGCAAGAATTTTCAACGAAATAAGGTCGGCAGGTAATGTGATGGTACCGACTTGAATCAAACAAGATTTATAGACAATTAGTATTTTTTAGAAAATAGGTTGTTATACCAACTATAACATATTAAAAATTTGTTGCAATTAGATGTAATTAGATCTGTGGTTTGGGAGATATAAATTAATAAAGTTAGAGTCTTGAAAATTGCAGAAGAAGAAGTCAAGAATATGACGACGACAACGAGATTGCATTCTTAAGCATTTCTTTGGCCGTCTTTGAATTGCAATAATAGTCACCGGGCATTTGTTTGGCTAGTTGGTTTGTTTTGTAATCTTGATGCTAAATTCATGTAAAATAGAAAAAAATCGATAAAATATATAAAATAATATATTAATTATAGTTAATATAAATAAATTCAATAATTGAATTAAATTTGAAGTAAATTAGAAACTTTAAATATATATTTTAGAAACTAGTTGAGTAGTTAATTAGAAACTTTTTTGTTGTATGAGGTAGTAACGTAAATATATATTTTGGATGTGATGAAATATTTTTGATGATATCATGATATGTAATGTTAAAGGTTAGATAACTTGTGATACGTTAATTTATATATTATATTTTGTAAAGACTATTGTAATAATACAAGTTATCGAATGTGATTGGGTAGAATAAAGAAAGTGACGAATGAGAATTTTGTAATTAATTTTAATATTTATTGAATTAAATAAATATTTTTGATGATTTAATTATTAGATTAAATAATTAATTGACGCAATTGTGGTAGATTAATTTAATTATATGTGTTACATTTATTAAATTAATGTAGAGAGTTTTTATTATCAAGTATGTAATTATGTCAGCTTATTGAATTAAATGAATTATTTAATTAAGCATGATGGTATTCTAATTAATTTATTTATTAATTAGAGATTTAATAATTTAATATAATTAATTAATGAGAAAATTAAATATATGACTATGTGAATTTATGAGAAGTTATTATATTTTATTTATATTAAATAAGATATATGAATTATTGTGCAAGTGGGTGTGACGTGAATTAAACTATATGATAAAGCTTTATTAAATTAAAGGAGTTTTGAAATCTATTATGCTAGCCAAACATGGCCTTAGTGGGGGTTACTAGCGATTTACCCATGGACTGAAGTTAATCGACCATTATTATACGTCGATCGAGTTCTTATAATCTGACGTTCTCTTTTCTTTTCTTTTATTATTCTAAGTCCGGAAGAAGCGAGAGAGGAGAGAGATTGAGAATTTATCGAGAAAATTTGTGAGAATTAGAGATATTATGAGTGTGTAATCATCAGGTAATTGTGAAAGGATCATCTTGGATCACCTCTTCTTAATCTATACTCTGGGTAATTTCTCCAAACCAAATTCTATTTTTTACGTTATTTGAGTTTTATGAAAATGGCTTTCATTCATACTGTAAAGCCTCTATAATTGAGATAGGAGTAATGATTATGGGTTTTGTATGTGTTATGGCACATCACATCGTATTTAATTATATATGTTTTGTAAACCATATCATAAGTTTCATAATACGATGACTTGCTATTTCAAAATTTACAGAGTTTGGGTTTTGGCCATATGGCCTTATACGTGGTATTTTATGTATTGATCGTATATTATCCCTAAATTTTACACTTGTATGTTGTTATGCATGTTGATACGAAGAGACCAAAATTTAAATAAACGGATTCGGTGTTATAACGAATCCGTATTGATAATTTTCATGTTTTATTTTCAAAACCTTCAAGAACATCAAGAACAGTGAAAGTAAATGTGTTGATTTTGCAAATTATATGTTGTAACTTGTTATAAATCATGTTAGATGGGTTAAGTAATGATTATATATGTATTACAATGATTTGATAAGTCTAAATTAAATGTAAAAAAAATAACTAATTGGAAGTTATGGCCATATTCATGTATAATTTTACGTGTGATTGATTTTGGCTTTAATTTGGCCTTATTATGTTAAATGAACTGCATAAATCAGAGAAAATGAGCTCAGGTAACCTGCTTTGCCATGCAAGCTTACTAAACTAAATTACCACCTACGTGATCAAAATAAATAAATAAATAATAAATAAATAAATAAATAAATAAATATTTGATGAAAATTATTATTAAAATATTTATAAAATAAATTAAATTTTTAATTGAGATATTTATGAAATAAAATAAATATTTGATGAAAATTATTATTAAAATATTTATAAAATAAATTAAATATTTTAATTGAGATATTATGGAATAAAATAAATATTCGATAAAAATTATTATTAAAATATTTATAAAATAAATTAAATATTTTAATTGAGATATTATGGAATAAAATAAATATTCGATGAAAACTATTATTAAAATATTTATAAAATAAATTAAATATTTTAATTGAGATATTATGGAATAAATTAAATATTCGATGGAAATTATTATGAAATAATTTATTAGAGTGTAATAATAGTAAGAGAATAAAAATATTCTAATTTAATTAAGTAATTAAATTAGAAGGGTAATGATTTGTTAAATAAAGTGGAGTTTATATTAAATAATTAAGTAAAAATGTAACTAATGAATGTCGTGAATACATATGGTATGTGTGTAGGATTTGTGGTGAACGGAAGTAGTAATCGTTTAGCCTATGCACGAGGCAAGTTTCCTAACCCTACTTGTCATTATTGTTCAAGTTTATTAATTACCTCGAGTAAATTATCATTATTATTATTCATGTTCAAATGTTATATTAAAGATTGATTATCTTTTCAAAGCATGATTCAGTTATACAATAATTGTCCTATTGTATACTTCCTGAGATTATTATTCAATTTGAATATCATTAGTTTTGAACCTTATTAGACTAGCGAACCCTTATTGATTCGACTAGTCCATAGTTGATGAGCGTTCTAAATTTCCGAACCCTTGATGAATTGTCCAAACCAAACTTCCTTTAGTGCGGTCTCGAATGTCAAACGAGATGAACAACCTCAAAAGGATTTACTTATCGCGTTAAGCGTTAAGATATTGTGCACAGATGTTGTACTAAGGGTGATCCCCTAAGTCGAGTAGAAAGGTCCATAGTCTTATAGTCATTAAAGGTTTCAAGTATAACCCTTGATAACCTAGGACATAGTTCAAGGTCTTATGACCCTCAGAATTCTTTTGTTTCTTGTTATTCATTCTTGATTCAAAAGTTGAGCTTTTATTCAGATGTCTTTGATTTACTCGCATGTTATTATACTATTATTTCATTATTATACTTGTGGGCATTAGTGCTCACTCTTGCTTAATAATAACATTGCAGTTAAGAACGAAAGAACTGACGAACCTTCCACTAGTAAAGGCAAGGGCAAAGTTAGCAAGTGTTGAAGACTTGTTATTTTATTTGATGATGTATTTAGGTTAGACTTAAGTTAATGATGTTGTTTAAGACTTAATTGTTTATGATTCCTCACAGATGTTTAAGGTTAGAGTAACCTGGGATTGTATTTATTATGTAGTTGATGTAACCCCATAAGGGGAGATTTATTATTTTTTCTATCTATTGCATGGTTTGCATTTATTATAAGAAATGAATTTATGTAATTCATTGAAGATAATAAAAGACCTTATGTGTTTATGTGTTAAAGTATGCGTTAGATGATACGACTTAGTAACTAAAACTTAAAATTTTGTGTCAGGATGTCGAATGTTGGAGAAGCTAGTCAAGCTGGGGAGGAAGAACCCCGTGTACCTATAGTACTGACAGAGGAGGAGCCCCGAGACATTCATGTCGTTAGGGAGCAGCTGGTACAGAGGGAGTCATCTCCATTGATCACCGTTGTTGGTCAGGAGCATGAGCCCGAGACTGATCCTGAGGAGGATCCTGAGGAGGAATTTGTTGAGGAAGAGGAAGAGGAAGAAGAGGAGTTACCACGGTACACCGTTGATGCTGAGATGTATGACACGTTATACGACCGTAACGTGGAGTTACGAGACGAGGTCCAGGATTTGACTGAGCGAGCGGTTATTCAGCATATTACTCTAGAGGAGAAGGAGAGGGAGATTTCGACTCTTCACTCTCGACTGGCAAATGTAGAATGGGATTTGGTCCATGAGAAGGGTCAAACTGAAGATAAGACCGAGGAGATAGAGAAACTGAAGAAGGAACTGAAGGAAACCTCCGAAAAATTTGAACATAGCAGAGGGAAGGTTTGGTAAGAGAATTGCGTCGAAATGATCGATCGCATGCAGAGGATGATAGTCGTCGCAAGAAAAGCGAAGATTGGGGAAACGTACTCTACACTTAACAAGGCAATGAATGAAACCCAAGATCGAGTTTTGAGGTACCCAATCCAGTTCGAAGGACTACCATTGTACATGATGGATCGCAGGACGATGTATCGCATCTTAGAAGAGGAGCGTAGCAAGGCTATTCAAAGACCTTAACCTAAGCGTGATATATGATTTGCTAAATTATGTAAAGAACTTAATTAGTTTTTAGATGTAAATTCTGACGTGTTTATGAACGAAAGAATATTTGAATGTTTTAATCCCGTGGATTCTTTATTCCAGGATAGTTGATGTAAATAGCAGTTATGCTATCGTTTAATGTTAAAACTTTTGATTTGAATGAAAATATATCAAGTTGTTTGAGATGATGTGTTAAATGAATATGTTAAATTGTTAAGTAATGCCTTAACTATTTAGAGAAATAAATAAAGTTCTAATAAACGTTTATTTAACAGAAAAATGCCGCCAAGGAGAAGACAACAACGTCACCCGGCTCAGGAAGAGTCAACCAATAATAACAATAATGCCAACGCTAATCCTGCTCAACAACAGGTGAACTTACTGACTGGAGCCATGAATAATCAACCGCAAGCTCCACCAAACACAACGTTTAAAGACTTCAAGGCGGTGGGACCGCCAGAGTTCAAAGGTTCCATGAACCCAATCGAGGCTCAAACGTGGGTTATGGAAATGGAGAAGGTTTTCGACGTTGCTAGGGTTAGAGAAGACCAGAAGACCGCTTTTGCAACGTTTATGTTGAAGTCTGAGGCTAGCTATTGGTGGCAAGCAAACAAAGTGCGAGGAGGTGAAGGTATAATTACGTGGAAGAGATTTAAAGAGATGTTTTTCGAAATGTATTTCCCAACTAGTTCACGTAACCGGATGGAGGTTCAATTTCTAGAGTTGAAGCGAGGAAATATGAGCGTGCTCGACTATGCGGCTAAATTCAACGAATTGGCAAGGTTTGCCCAGTATCAAGTTCACACGGATGAGAGGAAGGCGAGACGGTTTGAGCAAGGACTAAAGCCTTGGGTGTACAGCAAGGTATCAATGTTTCAGCTAAACACGTTTGCTGGAGTACTGGAAAAGGCCATCCTCAATGAAGGAGGAAGCGATGCGGTGACCAAGTACAATCAAGATCAAAAGAAGAAGAGTGAAGGTGAAGGAAATAACAAGGTCAGTGGAAGTGGCACGGAGGTGGAAATTTCAATCGAAGAAAAAGGTGGAACGACATGACCATCATCTGGGGAATCAAAGAGTAGTCGGAAGAAAAGAATCGAAGCATGCCCGACTTGGGGAAAGCCCATCTGGGGAGTTTGTATGAAAGGAAAAAGAGTGTGCTACAATTGTGGGCGGGAAGGCCACATAGCACCAAATCTATCCAAACCCAAAGAAGGGTGCTTCTTTTACTTGTGGTTCAAGGACCATCTAGCAAGAGATTGTCCCAAAAGGGATCGGGAGGGTCGGGATCGAGGAGAAGCGGGAAATAACAGTGGAAATGCCTTAACCATCACCGGACCAACCGCAACAAACCGATCGACCGCCCGAACTTTCAATATGACGGTGCAGGATGCAATCCAGTCTCGTGATGTGGTGTCAGGTATCATTCCGATCAATGAAATTAATGCTTATGTTTTATTTGATTCGGGTGCTACTTGTTCCTTTCTATCCGAAGACTTTGCTAATAGTTTAGATTTGCTTATGGATGAGTTGGAATATCCCATGAATATAGAAATTGTGAATAGAGAGATAATTCCTGTTAAGTACGTGTTAAAGAACTGTAGAGTGGATATTAAGGGTAATATCATGAACGTAGATCTTATCCCTATTCGACTTGGGGAATTTGACGTTATTTTAGGAATGGACTGGTTATTCAATTACGGGGCTGTAATTGATTGCCAAAAGAAGCGTATTAACCTTATGACTCCATCAAAGGTTGTGTTTTATGGTAGCAAGTTGCCTAGACAAGCGAGTTGTCTGACGATGATGCAGGCCAGGAAGTTATTAAGACAAGGCTGTGTAGGATACTTAGCTTACATAGTCGATAGTCGAAAAGAGAATCCGAAGGTAGAAGAAATACCGATTCTGAGGGACTTCGTCGACGTTTTCAGACGATTTACGGGACTTCCACCGGATAGAGAGGTAGATTTCGTGATCGATTTGGCGCCCGGAACTGCTCCAATATCGAAGGCACCATACCGAATGGCACCAGTAGAGATGAAGGAATTAATGGTACAACTACAAGAATTGTTGGACAAGAAGTACATTCAACCAAGCGTATCGCCGTGGGGAGCGCCGGTGTTGTTTGTGAAAAAGAAGGATGGATCGATGCGACTCTGCATTGACTACAGAGAACTGAATAAGGTCACGATTAAGAACAGATATCCATTACCGAGGATCGACGACCTGTTTGATCAATTGAAGGGAGCGAGGTACTTTTCCAAGATAGACTTGAGAAGCGGTTGTCATCAATTGAAGGTGAGGCCGGAGGATGTACCAAAGACTGCGTTCAGAACACGATAAGGTCACTACAAATTTTTAGTAATGTCGTTTGGTCTTACGAATGCTCCTGCAACATTTATGGGACTAATGAATGGTGTGTTCAAGCCGTTTTTGGACAAGTTCATAGTGGTATTTATAGATGACATTTTGGTCTATTCGAAAACCAAAGAAGAACTCGAAGAGCATTTGAGATTAACGTTGGAAGTATTGAGAAGGGAAAAGTTGTATGCCAAGTTTTCGAAATGCGAATTTTTGATTGAACGAGTGCAATTTCTTGGGCACGTGATCGATAAAAACGGAATTTCGGTAGATCCATCCAAAGTCAAAGCTGTGATTAACTGGGATCAGCCGAGGACGCCATCGAAAATCTGTAAGTTTTTCTTGGATTGGCAGGATATTATAGAAGGTTCATACAAGACTTTTCCAAGATCGCAACTCCGTTAACGAATTTAACTCAAAAAGCTGTGAAATTTGTTTGGACGGATAAGTGTGAGGAAAGTTTTCAAGAATTGAAGAAGAGGTTGAGTACGGCCCCTGTGTTATCTCTTCCGGAGGATACAGGAAATTTTGTTGTTTATAGTGATGCATCGCATAAAGGACTTAGTACGTGTGTCTTGATGCAAAACGACAAAGTCATTATTATGTATGCATCACGACAAATTGAAGGATTACGAGAAGGGTTACCCGACCCATGATTTGGAGTTAGCTGCAGTTGTTTTTGCTCTAAAAATTTGGAGGCACTATCTATACGGGGAGAAGTGTGAAATATATACGGACCACAAGAGTCTGAAATATATTTTTACACAGAACGATTTGAACATGCATCAAAGAAGATGGTTGGAATTAATTAAGGATTACGACCGTGAGATTTTATACCATCCGGGAAAGCAAATGTGGTTGCTTGACGCCTTAAGTAGAAAGGGTCGTGAGAAATTGATGATGTTAATCGCTCAGAGGAGCTAATTACGAAATGGAGAAACTAGAGTTGGAAGTGAAGTATCCTATGGAGATTGATGAGAAGCTATTTCAGATGCAATCTGCACAACTCTACTAGATAAAGTAAAGGAGGCTCACTTTTGGACGAAGAATGTAAAAAGGTGACAAAGAAGATATCCAAGGAACCGAACCAAGATTTAAGATGGATAAGGAAGGAATAATGAGATTTGAAAATAGAATCTAGATTCCGCCAATCTGAGAAATTAAGGAAGAAATTACGAGTAAGGCTCATAGTTCGAGATATTCGATTCACCCGTGTAGTACATAGATGTATCAAGATCTTCGACAACATTTTGGTGGCCGAATTTGAAACGATGATGTTGCGAGAATGTGTTGCCAAGTGTCCGACTGTCCGAAAAGTAAAAGCGAACATCGAGACCGAGTGGATTGCTACAACCGTTAGAAATCCCGCATTGGAAATGGGAACATATTACAATGGACTTCGTGGTTGGCCTTCCGACGACTCGTAAAGGCTACGACGCAGATATGGGTTATCAATGACCGAATGATTTAAATCCGCACACTTCCTTCCAATCAAAATCGATTCAACTTAGATCGGTTAGCAAGGTTATATGTGAAAGAGATTGTTTGAGACACGAGTGCCGGTGTCAATTGTTTCGATAGAGATCCGCGCTTCACATCAAATTTCGGAAACGTCTTCGAGAATGCATGGATACGCAATTGCGAATGAGTACAACTTACCACCCTCAAAGCAGATTGACGTGAGTGAGAGAACGATTCAAACATTAGAAGATATGTTGAGAGTCCGTGTGATGGACTTCAAAGGAAATTGGGATGATCACCTACCGTTAGTAGAGTTTGGCTACAACAACGCTTACCCACGCTAGTATAGGCATGCCGCCTTACGGCGCGTTATACTACAGCGAAAGTCACGAACTCCGCTTTCTTCGGGATGAAGTTGGTGAAAGACAATTGCTAGGGCCAAAATTGATACAAACAGACTGACGAAATAGTCAGTGATCCGAGCACGATCGGTAGCGGCTCAAGATCGACAGAAGAAATCTGTTGATCCACATCGTAAAAATATCGAATTTGAATCAGGTAGTTATGTTTTCTTGAAGGTCTCTCCCTGGAAAGGGAAGATCAGGTTCGGAAAGAAAGGGAAATTGAGCCCAAGATTCATTGGACCCTTTGAAGTACTGAGAAGAATCGGAGAAGTTGCGTACGAGGTAGCCTTACCTCCAGTACTCGAGAATGTCCACAACGTCTTCCATGTTTCTGTATTACGACCCTACAAGGCCGATTACAAGCATGTAATTGAATATGAACCCCTACATTTTGAGAAAGACTTATCTTACGAAGAAATTCCTATCCAAATTGTCGGCCAAAGAAAGAACAAGTTCTCGAAATAAAGTTATACCTTCCGTTAAGGTAATTTGGAGGAACCACAATGCTTGTGAAGCTACGTGGGAACTCAAGAGAATATGATGAAGAATTACCTCATTTATTTACTTAATTATGTAACCGATTAGGGGACGTAATCTTTGTAAGAGGGGAGAATGTAACGGGTCGAATTTATTGAGTCGTGATTAGGGGACGAGAATCCTTTAAAGGGGGGAAGATGTGACGAAACGAGAATTTTGTAATTAATTTTAATATTTATTGAATTAAATAAATATTTTTCGATGATTTAATTATTAGATTAAATAATTAATTGACGATTGTGTAGATTAATTTAATTATATGTGTTACATTTATTAAATTAATGTAGAGAGTTTTTATTATCAAGTATGTAATTATGTCACTTATTGAATTAAATAAATTATTTAATTAAGCATGATGGTATTCTAATTAATTTATTTATTAATTAGAGATTTAATAATTTAATATAATTAATTAATGAGAAAATTAAATATATGACTATGTGAATTTATGAGAAGTTATTATATTTTATTTATATTAAATAAGATATATGAATTATTATGCAAGTGGGTGTGGCGTGAATTAAACTATATGATAAAGCTTTATTAAATTAAAGGAGTTTTGAAATCTATTATGCTAGCCAAAAACATGGCCTTAGTGGGGTTACTAGCGATTACCCATGATCGGGTTAATCCACCATTATTATAGCGTCGATCGAGTTCTTATAATACGACGTTCTCTTTTCTTTTCTTTTATTATTCTAAGTCTAGAAGAGCAGAGGGGGAGAGAGATTGAGAATTTATCAGAGAAAATTTGTGAGAATTAGAGATATTGTGATTGTGTAATCATTAGGCAATTGTGAAGGGATCATCTTGGATCACCTCTTCTTATGCTATACTCACGTCTTTCTTCTTTACGAATAACATAAGAGCACCCCAAAGAGATGTACTAGGACGAATAAAATCGATGTCCAACAACTCCTGTAGTTGGACCTTTAACTCCTGAAGTTCAATAGGAGCCATTCGATATGGGGTTTTAGAAATGGGCTTTGTACCAGGTTCAAGGTCAATAAAGAATTCAACTTCACGTTCTGGGGGTAGACCGGGAAGTTCTTCAGGAAATTCACTAACAATGGAAATAGTATTCAAATCTGACGTGTTTTTGTTCAAGTCTGTGACATGGGCTAAGAAAGCTTGACATCCATTTTTCAATAAATGAATAGCTTTATGGCTTGATATGATAGTGATTGACTTTAATGGTTTGGTTGTTTGAATTCGCATAATAGGTTGGTTAGGAATATAAAAACTAACAACCTTACAAAAACAATCAATTTTAGCATGATGCGTGGTTATCCAATCAATCCATAAAATCACATCAAATGCAAGAATTTTCAACGAAATAAGGTCGGCAGGTAATGTGATGGTACCGACTTGAATCAAACAAGATTTATAGACAATTAGTATTTTTTAGAAAATAGGTTGTTATACCAACTATAACATATTAAAAATGTGTTCTAATTAGATGTAATTAGATCTGTGGTTTGGGAGATATAAATTAATAAAGTAGGAGTCTTGAAAATTTACAGTGAAGAAGAAGTTGCAAGCTATGACGACAACAAAGAATAAGCAATTCAAGCATTTCTTTGCCGTCTTCAAATTTCTAGAGTCACCGGGCATTTGTTTGGCTAGTTGGTTTGTTTTGTAATCTTGATGCTAAATTCATGTAAAATAGAAAAAAATCGATAAAATATATAAAATAATATATTAATTATAGTTAATATAAATAAATTCAATAATTGAATTAAATTTGAAGTAAATTAGAAACTTTAAATATATATTTTAGAAACTAGTTGAGTAGTTAATTAGAAACTTTTTGTTGTATGAGGTAGTAACGTAAATATATATTTTGGATGTGATGAAATATTTTGATGATATCATGATATGTAATGTTAAAGGTTAGATAACTTGTGATACGTTAATTTATATATTATATTTTGTAAAGACTATTGTAATAATACAAGTTATCGAATGTGATTGGGTAGAATAGCGAGTGTGACGAATGAGAATTTTGTAATTAATTTTAATATTTATTGAATTAAATAAATATTTTTGATGATTTAATTATTAGATTAAATAATTAATTGACGCAATTGTGGTAGATTAATTTAATTATATGTGTTACATTTATTAAATTAATGTAGAGAGTTTTATTATCAAGTATGTAATTATGTCGACTTATTGAATTAAATGAATTATTTAATTAAGCATGATGGTATTCTAATTAATTTATTTATTAATTAGAGATTTAATAATTTAATATAATTAATTAATGAGAAAATTAAATATATGACTATGTGAATTTATGAGAAGTTATTATATTTTATTTATATTAAATAAGATATATGAATTATTGTGTGAGTGGGTGTGACGTGAATTAAACTATATGATAAAGCTTTATTAAATTAAAGGAGTTTTGAAATCTATTATGCTAGCCAAACATGGCCTTAGTGGGGTTACTAGCGATTTACCCATGATTTGGGTTAATCGACCATTATTAACGCGTCGATCGAGTTCTTATAATACGACGTTCTCTTTTCTTTTCTTTTATTATTCTAAGTCTGGAAGAGCAGAGAGGGAGAGAGATTGAGAATTTATCAGAGAAAATTTGTGAGAATTAGAGATATTATGAGTGTGTAATCATTAGGTAATTGTGAAAGGATCATCTTGGATCACCTCTTCTTAATCTATACTCTGGGTAATTTCTCCAAACCAAATTCTATTTTTTACGTTATTTGAGTTTTATGAAAATGGCTTTCATTCATACTGTAAAGCCTCTGTAATTGAGATAGGAGTAATGATTATGGGTTTTGTATGTGTTATGGCACATCACATCGTATTTAATTATATATATTTTGTAAACCATATCATAAGTTTCATAATACGATGACTTGCTATTTCAAAATTTACAGAGTTTGGGTTTTGGCCATATGGCCTTATACGTGGTATTTTATGTATTGATCGTATATTATCCCTAAATTTTACACTTGTATGTTGTTATGCATGTTGATACGAAGAGACCAAAATTTAAATAAACGGATTCGGTGTTATAACGAATCCGTAGTGACAATTTTCATGTTTTATTTTCAAAACCTTCAAGAACATCAAGAACAGTGAAAGTAAATGTGTTGATTTTGCAAATTATGTGTTGTAACTTGTTAAAAATCATGCTAGATGGGTTAAGTAATGATTATATATGTATTACAATGATTGGGTAAGTCTAAATTCGTGTAAAAAAATAACTAATTGGAAGTTATGGCCATATTCATGTATAATTTTACGTGTGATTGATTTTGGCCTAATTTGGCCTTGTTATGTTCAAGAAATGAGAATCATGAGAAATGAGAAAATGAGCCTAGGTAACCCTTGCTTCGTGCCGTTACTAAACTAAATACCCACCATTTTACCTACACAAAATAAATAAATAAATAAATAATAAAATAAATAAATAAAAATAATTAATAAATAAATATTTGTTGAAAATTATTATTAAAATATTTATAAAATAAATTAAATATTTTAATTGAGATATTTATGAAATAAAATAAATATTCGATGAAAATTATTATTAAAATATTTATAAAATAATTTAAATATTTTAATTGAGATATTATGGAATAAAATAAATATTCGATGAAAATTATTATTAAAATATTTATAAAATAAATTAAATATTTTAATTGAGATATTATGGAATAAAATAAATATTCGATGAAAATTATTATTAAAATATTTATAAAATAAATTAAATATTTTAATTGAGATATTATGGAATAAATTAAATATTCGATGGAAATTATTATGAAATAATTTATTCGAGTGTAATAATAGTAAGAGAATGAAAATATTCAAATTTAATTAAGTAATTAAATTAGAAGGGTAATGATTTGTTAAATAAAGTGGAGTTTATATTAAATAATTAAGTGAAAATGTAACTAATGAATGTAATGTGAATACATATGGTATGTGTGTAGGATTTGTGGTGAACGGAAGTAGTAATCGTTTAGCTTACGCATATGAGGCAAGTTTCCTAACCCTACTTGTCATTATTGTTCAAGTTTATTAATTACCTCGAGTAAATTATCATTATTATTATTCATGTTCAAATGTTATAATAAAGATTGATTATCTTTTCAAAGCATGATTCGATTTATACAATAATTGTCCTATCAGTATACTTCACGAGATTATTATTCAATGTGAATATCATTATTATTGAACCTTATTAGACTAGCGAACCCTTATTGATTCGACTAGTCCATAGTTGATGAGCGTTCTAAATTTCGAACCTTGATGAATTGTCCAAACCAAACTTCCTTTAGTGCGGACTCGAATGTCAAACCGAGATGAATAACCTCGCAAAGGGATTTACTTATCGTTAAGCGTTAAGATATTGTGCATGATGTTGTACTAAGGGTGATCCCCTAAGTGCGAGTAGAAAGGTCCATAGTCTTATGACCGTTAAAGGTTTCAAGTATAACCCTTGATAACCTAGGACATAGTTCAAGGTCTTATGACCCTCAGAATTCTTTTGTTTCTTGTTATTCATTCTTGATTCAAAAGTTGAGCTTTTATTCAGATGTCTTTGATTTACTCGAATGTTATTATACTGTTATTTCATTATTATACTTGTGGTGGGCATTAGTGCTCACTCTTGCTTAATAATAACATTGCAGTTAAGAACGAAAGAATTGACGAACCTTCCACTAGTAAAGGCAAGGGCAAAGTTAGCAAGTGTTGAAGACTTGTTATTTTATTTGATGATGTATTTAGGTTAGACTTAAGTTAATGATGTTGTTTAAGACTTAATTGTTTATGATTCCGCACAGATGTTTAAGGTTAGAGTAACCTGGGATTGTATTTATTATGTAGTTGATATAACCCCATAAGGGGAGATTTATTATTATTTCTATCTATTGCATGGTTTGCATTTATTATGGGTAGATAGATAGATGATATTTATACAGTGAACACCAAATCCCGTGGAATTGAAGTACCCGGATTTGGGGGTGTCACAGCAGGTAATGTAGATGGTTGTGAACACTGAATCTGAGGGTAAAAGTTATCCAAATTTGGGGGCGTTACATCATGCGTATATTGCATTTTGGTACCTTTGAAAACGTTGGTTCAATTGTTGAACTTTTGATTTTTTTTAAATATAAAAATTGATGTTCATACGTCTATGCTAGTTTTTTCGGCTAAGAAAAAAATGATTTGAAAATTTTAAAATGTATTTTTTTTATCGTCAACACACCATGTAAACATGGTGTGAATATGAAAGATGATGAAATTATTAACAGACGGTAAAATGGTATGGATATGATTATAAAATCATCAACGAACTATTAAATGATGTAGTATATATGAGAAAGTCATAAAAATGATTTTTATTGTTTTAAGTTGTGTAAAGAACAGTCGATGTACTAGACATCTTTGCTAAGAATTATTGAAATTTGAAAGTTGATTGAAATCTTCCAATCCAAATTGTTTTGGTGCAGAATCTTGTGCTAAGTTTGAGGTGAACAACCCTGATAAAAGGGAAAACTAATATCGACGTTATGAATCCGATTTACTGATATCAAACGATATGATTCCGATGTGTCTAGATTAATATGTTGTGCACAACATAGTAGTACGATAGGCTAATCCCTTAGAGTACTAGCAGAGGTAGTTTATTGTCTTTGTGACTGTAAACAGACCAAACAGAGGTAGTTTACTGTCTTTATGATTGTAAACAGACCTAGCAGAGAATGTTATAGTCTTGATGATTGTGGGATTACAGTGGGAATACTTGTTCAAACTAGTTAGAAGTTCACGGTCTTTATGACTTCTCAGACTAATACAAAAATTTTTAAAGATTTTTTTTTTACTTTCTAGTTATTCATATTGTTTCACAATTGTTGAAGATTCTTGAAAGATGTTCTGATATGCTGGAAATTGAATTATAATTAGAAGGTATGAGCTTCTTAGAAAAAAAAGAGAATGTAAAGGTTAGTATGAAAACTTAGTTATGATGAGTAGATTGTGTAGAGATGAGTATGATGTAATTTCGATGACAAAATTCTTAGAAGGGGTGAATGTGATATCCCAAATATTAGTCATATTTCTTTTTAAAAAAATATTAAATGTTTAAATAAAGGTTAGATATTAAAACCTAGTTTGTTAAAAGAGGATAATTTTTTTTATTTAATTTATGTGCTATAAAGAACCTATAGGGTATATGATAATTGTGAAGAGAGGATTTTAAGATAAAAGGCTCTACCTAAGGATGTTATGGGACATTATAAATAAAGAAGTTATTTATTAATAATGAAAAGAAAGCGATGTATGTGGAGTTAACTAATTTTTATGTGATGTGGTAAATAAATATATTATTAAATGTATACATTTATGTATTTAGAATAAAAAAGGAAATCCAATATATATTAGGTTATGTATGTGTTGAAGATATGTATTATAATTATGAAGTGAAATAGGTAATGCGATTGATAAAGTAAATTAATGACAATACAGATGGAACAACAAGGAAAGTCATGTATTTAGATTTATTTAATTAACTACATGCATGAACTAGACTAAAGATTTGATTAATTAAGTAATAAGCTTAATTAATGTGTTTAAAGAAATAATAATTATTTATTATTTGAAAATGACTCAAGTTATTTAATTAACCAAAATGTATTATGTAACGAGAATGGCACTTATGTGTGGCCTTTAAATAGAAGACCAAATGAAGTGGTTAATAAATTAAACTAGGATTAATTACATATTATAGTACATTTTTAAAAATAATTACAATAATCATACATCCATAAAATAATTACAAAAATATGACACTTCATCATATTTATTTACAATACTAATACAATTAGGAGTCCTTAATTTAAGGGATTAATATTAATTGGCTGACATGGCAAATTAGTGTCCATCTTAAAATCTGGTTGGTTTTTTTTGAAACGCGTGATAACCGCCATCTATCATTTGATTGGGACTCTTCAGTTACAAACCCTTGTTCGGCATATTGAAACCATTGTTTCTCTCTTCTGTTCGTGTGTTCTTCATCTCTATTGATCGTTTTCGGTGATTTATTCTACATTTTCGTGATCGTTACTCGTTATCATCTTCATTTAGTTGTTCGTCATCGTCGTTTAGTTGTTCGCTATCTTCATTTAGTTGTTTGTCATCGTCGTTTACTCTCGTTATCGCTGTTGCAAAGTGGTTCAGTTGGTTTCTTATTCTGTATTGTTCAATTCTGGTTTTTATTATTGTTTCGGTAAGTAATTTTTAAATAGTTTAATGTATTATATATTTAAGTAGTTTTCTAACAAAATGGAGTATTGATTGTTTGGATTTGTTTTGTTTTTATGTTTTGTATAGAATGGTTGATCCAAGGAAGAAGGATGGAAAGGGGAAAAGAATCACGGAGGGTGATTCTGTTAAGGACTTGAAGAAATTTGTTTGGGTTTATGCAGTTGGATTCTGATTTTGATGTCCCTGTAGTTAAGACAGAAGCTCAAGTTCATAGTCAGAAGATATTTCAAACCCAAAATTTTTTAAAGGTGTGTTAATTTAAATTTTGTTATTGTTATTATCATATAACTATTTGATTACTTCTGCATTATGTTTTGGTTACTGTTAGCTTGTGATTCAGATACCATTTTTGTTACCTTGATTTGGTATTTTGGTTACTTTTTTATGTTGTTATGGTTACCATGTATTTGTTTAGTATACATGGTTGACTAAACTGATTTTGGTGTACATGTTGTTTATATATTGGTTACCATTAAAACATATTTTGGTTACTATCATATAAATATTTGGTTACTTCTTTAGTATGTTTTTGGTTACTGTTAGTTTTGATTTGGATTTCATTTTTGTTTCCTTGAGTTGGGATTTTGGTTACTGTTTTTTGTTGTTCTGGTTACCATGTATTTGCTTAGTATATATGGGTTGACTAAACTGTGTTTGATCTATATGTTGTTTATGTATTGGTTACCATTAATATATATTTTGGTTACTAACATATAATTGTTTGGTTACTTCATGAGTATATTTTTTGTTACTGTTAACTTATGATTTGGATACCATTCTTTTTTCCTCAATTGAGTTTTTGGTTACTTTTATATGTTGTTTTGGTTACAATGTATTTGCTTAGTATATATTGGTTGACTAAACTGGGTTTGGTCTACATATTTTTTATGTGTTGGTTACCATTAAAACATGGTTTGGTTACCATCATATAACTGTTTGGTTACTTCTTTAGTATATTTTTTGGTATACATATTTTTGTTTTGGTGACCTTTAAATTAAATTATGTTTTGGTTAATATTATATATAACTGTTTGTTTACTACATAAAATGGTCTGTGTAGATGTTTATATTTTGGTTACCATTAGATTATATAATATAACTTTTTGGTCACTGCTTTTATTATGGTATGGTTAATGTTATATTATGATATGATACATATGGTTAATGGGTTCTCTATTCACTAATCCCAAGGTATTTCTCTTCCTCCCACAAGTTCATAATGCGAAGTCTTTTCTAGAGAATGAGAGCAGCCATGAAGAAGAAAGTAGCATCAGCCAAAAAGCTAAAGTTTCAGGAAGATTTGTACCAGATTTTGATTAGTTCGGTTGTCGTTGTCTTGTCCTTCTGAATTGTGTTTCATACTTTGGTTTTTGTTGGATATCTATAACCATTTGTTATGGTTAGTAAGTATGTAATGTTTATTGGAGCTTATGTAAATGAGATTACGTATTTGATTATATTATCAATTATTTGACATTGTTTGTTGGTTCATATTTGTTACTTCTAAGTTGTGTCTGATACATTGTTTGAAAGGTGTAGTTGGTAACCAAACATGCATAGAAGGGTAACCATTTTATTTTTTGGTAGTAACCAGATAGTTACAAGCTTGTATCATGACATATATCAAATGTTAAATGTACATGTGAGAGTATACATAGGTTGCCTAAACTGGGTTGGATATACAGGTTGTTTCTGTTTTGGTTACCATTAAAACATGTTCTGGTTACTTTCATATAACTATTTGGTTACTTCTTTATTATGTTTTGGTTACTGTTACTATCATTGTGTCCTCAATGTGGGATTTTGGTTATTTTTATTTTTTATTCTGGTTAATATGTAATTGTTTAGTATACATGGATTGCCTAAACTGGGTTTCATTACATGATGTTTCTGTTTTGGTTACCATTAAAACTTGTTCTCGTTACTATTATATAATTATGTAGTTACTGTTTTATTATGTTACATTATGGTTAATGTTATTAGTAACCAGATAGTTACAAGCTTGTATGAGGACAAACTTCAAGTGTTAAATGTACATGTGAGATTGTCCTATTTATCTAGCTGATGTATACTTATAAATTACATACTCATAAAAATTATCTGGAAATTGTACAATTGCTATTTAAATTTGCATATAGAGGTAACCATTTTATTTTTTGTGAGTAACCAAATTTACATAAAATTGGTTCAGAACAGTATCCATCAGCTATTTCAGTTGAAATGTTAGGTTGGTATCCAAACCTATATATATAATAACCATTTTTGTTTTTGTTAGTAACCAGATAATTATAAGTTTGTATCAGGACTGTTATAAAGTGTTAAATGTATATATTTTATTTATAACATGTCATCATGATGGAATAAGAAACTCCA
Source organism: Panax quinquefolius (assembly GCA_020205615.1). Classification (NCBI taxonomy): domain Eukaryota; kingdom Viridiplantae; phylum Streptophyta; class Magnoliopsida; order Apiales; family Araliaceae; genus Panax; species Panax quinquefolius. Next base: position 58,544,373 of record CM035151.1, on the reverse strand, counting down.
ATTAAGAGTTCCCATTTATATATATGATAGTCATTTATAGATCTCATATTAAAATAAAAATAGTTTGAGAGGTGCAGTTGATATCCAAACCTGCATATAAGGGTAACCATTTTAATTTTTGTTAGTAACCAAATAATTAAAAACTTATATTAGAACAGTTATCAAGTGCTTAATGTACATGTGAGGGTTCACATTTATCTAGCTGATGGATACTTTTAAATTACGTAGTTATAAAAGTTATTTCGAAATGGTCCATGCCAGTTGGTAACTAAATATGAATATAGAGGTAACCATTTTATTTTAGATGGGTAACTAAATTTACATAAAAATGTTTCCGAACAGTTACCAATTGTTCAATGTATATGTTTACTTTATATTGACAACTCATGATGGAATCAAAAATTAAAATATTAATCAACATCAATTTTGGTTACTGTACACCATCAAAAATGTTACCAACTATGTGGTTAATGGTTACTAACAGTAAACAATTATATATTCCTGTAAACAATTAAATTTGTTGTATTGGTTACTGTCAGTCTCCATTGTCTAACAACTGAATAAACATTATAAAGTAACCAAATTAATATTAGACAGTAACCAAATTACATAATCTTAGTAACCAGAATATAAACCACATTTTTACATGCAATTTTGAAGGCCTAAATGATGGAATTTGACCAAAAAAAACCCGTAGTTCACTAGCAACGCTAGTTTTTTTTTTATCGTTGACCCGTTTCCAATGAAATTAAGCTCTGAAAATGCCAAAATCCGACACTCCAAACTTGATAGAACAATGCATATCATGTTTTGCATTTCTCTGAATGAACAAGTTGATGGAACTAGTATGCCGATAACTTCAAATTTGGTGTATTGGTTACTATCAGTCCATGTACTGTTGAAATAAAGTACAACAGGAATCAATTCCATTGTCTGACAACAGATTAAGTATTGTAAAGTAACCAAATCAATGTTAGTCAGTAACTAAACTACATAATGTTAGTAACCAGTACATAAAATACATTTGTACATTCATCTTACAATGAAAATAATCAGTATATTGATATTTATTACCAATTAAACTATAACAGTTGTATGAAGGTAACAAATGTAGCCAATAAGTAACCATCATAATAAAACAAACCAATATAAAACACCGTAATATTATATAGTAATAATCATAACAACATTATACAGTAACCAAATCCAATTTAAACAGTAACCAACACATATTTATTTAGTAGCCACAAGATAAAAGTAACCATTAATATAAAACACATAAGTATAAATATAATTAGATTAATATAGTAACCAGGTCAACACTAATGACTAACCATTATAATTTTACATAGTAACCAAGTCAGCATTAGTCAGTAACCGATATAATGTTAAACAGTAACCAAGTCAGTATTAGTCAGTAACCAAGTCATCATTTTTCAATAACCAAGTCAGCATTAGTAAGTAATATTATGCACTAACCATTATAATTTTACACAGCAACCAACTAAGCAATAGTCAATAACCATTATAATGTTACACAGTAACCAAGTCAGCATTAGTCAATAACCAATTTAATGTTACAAAGTAACCAAGATATCATTAGACAGTAACCAATACAACATTAGACAGTATAATGTTACACAGTAACCAAGACAACATTACACAATGAACAAACGATTTGCGGAAGGTAACCAATGTATTTGATGAGTAACCATTAATATAAAAAAAATCAGTAGAACTCATATAAAAATTATAAAGCAATCAAATAAACATTATTCAACAACTAAATACATAATAAACAGTAATCAATTTATATCTATTTAGTAACCATAATATAGAACATATTAATGACCATTCAAAACATTCAGTATTCTTAATCTGTGACCATTTTAAGTGTGAAAAACTTAAGAAAAGGTAATCAATATAGGAATTCGTAGTAACCATAGGTAACTACATGCATACGAATTTTAAACTCACATATAAATAAGTTGTGGCTGCAAATCTGGACACATTAGGCGTAGTCGCGTGCTGGCTGCCCAGCTGCGTGCGGCGTTTCGTTTTTAGTTCCAATCGTAACACCGACTTTCGTTTTGATTCATATTTTTGACTTTGAGTATTTAAATAATTAAATTTAGTAAATATATATATATATATATATATTATAATGTATGATAAATCTATAATTAGAACATGAAAACCAACATGGTTAATAACTTAACATTAAGTTGTGAATATTGGAATATATAAATTTCGGTTGAAATTCATGGATCACATTATGTGTTAAACTATGTAATAAATTCTATTTATATTACATAGGTTATGCGGCGTATGTAAATGTAAGGATTATGTAAATCAAAATGACAAATTCTGCAGAATCTAGAAAAAAAATTCTAAGTCTGAAAATTATTATGAACAGACAAATTCAAGGCTGTGTAATTGGGTCTTAATAAATTGTTTTGATACAGGCTTTATTTTTGTAAAATACTATGTAGTAAGGACTACATTTAGGTCCAAGGAGGATAGCAATCGGGGTTATAACGAACAAGTTAAAAATCCCCAAACGAGCCCAAAAAATCACAGTTGCTACATTTTCTGCAGCAACGTAACTGCTCTGAGCTACCTTTTTGAGCAACTGTTTTGGGAACCTTAAAGTAAGGTTTTCAGCCAACTAAAGGATGTATTAAATACTATGTCATATGGTCTAAATCTCTGTCCAAACTTGGAATCAAATGAGGCAATGTAGAAAATTATAAAAACCCCAAAGTGGCCTTGAAAATTAAGAAGTTAGAAAAAACTAAAATTTTCAAAAGGGAAGATTTTCAGTTTGGTTATTTATGATGTATGTGTTGACGTTGTAACTGTTATGTAATCCTAATGGTGTAGTAATTGACCACCAAGGTAATGATTCAATCAAATATTGGGGTAAAGTAGATTAAACCCCAAGTTTAAAAAGAAAAGTTAGTTTAATAAAACATCAATGTACGTGAATCAAAGATTGTAGGAGCGTAATTATATTGTTATGAATAACTAATTGTGTACGTGAATCAAAGATTGTAGGAGCGTAGTTATATTGTTATGAATAACTAATTGTGATATGTGTCATGTATGATTATACATAAGGTAGTGTATTGGAGTATTGAAACTAATACATTATATGCTTGAAAAAGAAATTAAATAAAAGTTATGGATATTATTAAATTGTGAATTTTAACATTATAACTTGAAGTCATAATTATGTTAACTAAATAAATGACTGTGTATGAACAAATAATTGAATAAAAAGTTATGGACCTAATCTAAATTCTATAAACCTAGATGGTAGGTAGTTAACCAAGTGTGGTAAGTTATATGGTGTGATATATAAGTTATCAAGCTCGTGTGGTGACGAAGTTGGATATAGAACTGAGTTATTTAGATAACACAGTCAGATGTCTATAAAGACAGTACAAGAAATAATAAGTTAAGATAAGGTTTTAAAGTAAGATTAACAGTTAGAGTGAAGTTTTGATTGATAATGTGCATTGTTGATCTCACATACAGTGAACGCAGAAGTTAATGTAATGGTAAAACCTCGGTATAGACAAATTTTTCAGAACTTGCTCTTATGTGTGAAATGTGGCTATGTGCTAATGTGTTGTTATGCTATAATATGTTATAAACTGTTGTTAACTATTATATTCAGTTGAATCATCCGTCTTGAGCTTTATACAGTGAAATAAAAAGTATGATAAAGTGAATCATGTCTGGTAGGTGAAACATGTATTACATACGAATTATATGATGCATGTACTAAATATCCTATTTGCATATAACAGTAACTGTGATACATGGATATAATATAGAATACGTATGAAAAATGTGAACTATATGTTATACGCTAACTGTTAAACTTGTTGCCGTCGTGCTCACTCTTGCTTAAATAAATGCTTTCAGCTATATGCGAGACATCTGAGTCCCGATAAAGATCAAGGAATATGGAATGCTTATTGAATATCACATGATTCATAAATATCCTGATAAATCCTTTTTTTGGGGGGGGGGGGGGGGTAAACAATGTTACCAAATGGTATAGGTTGTAATGAAATGTTTGTATTCCCTAATATATATAGTATTATTTAAAATATATATATATAATAAAACAGAATTATAAAGTGTCAAATATTAACAAAAAAATCCGAGTCCTTTGAATTCACAAAGTCTCCTTAAAGCAAATTTATTCCCTCACTGGTGCTAAAGGATTAAATGAATAATTGTTTTCCAAGATAAAACGGATTTCCAGTTCTTAATTAGAAGCACTTCAAAATTAAGAACACTACGAACACAACTTTATGTTATGTACTGAACTGTATTAACTAATAATGCATGTATGCAGAAAACACAAAGAACTTACTGCACAATTATGTTTCAGAAACGGGAAACACAATTTATTACAGCAACAGGAACAGAAAAAGAACAGGAACGGGACGGGAAGTATACTGCAACGGAAAGGAGCAGAACATAACGGAATTTTTGTAGAAGGGAAGGACCGGGAAAAAATTATGTGCGAACAGAGAAAATTTTTTATATCTGTTTTAGGCGCCCACATCGATTATTTATAGAAAATATCCACGGTTGGTATATTCCCGTTGGTGCAGTTTATTTCCGTTGGCGCGACAAATAGGCAAAACTACGTAGTATCGTGATAATTATTTTAACAAAATCTGATAAAACATTAAATAAATTTTGTCTAAAAAATATATATATCATGACCAGCGACCCCGAGCCTGGCCCAACCGAACTGCGGCGTGCGTGTGTGGGTTTCAATCATGCCTTGGCTAGGTCCTCTCCCTTACATAAAAGTGGGGTGGCCCTTGGAGCCCTTCCCATTGAGCAAACATCCCATATATATGTTTTTCCTTTTTTTCTCTAATGTCCTATGTGGGACTCATGCAATTTACAATTTCAAGTAGGTGACTTTGGAGTCAATTTTCTCATTCAATTCTTAATGGATTTGAACATATAAATATACCAAGTTATACTCCTCATAAAGGAGAACACATTGGTGCAAAGACCCGACATTTTCAGAATGTGGGTCCCTCATTTAATTGAGCCTCAAAATGCTCTAATATTTAATATTTCAAATCCCATTTCCAACAATGTTAGAATACCAATTTAACCGGATAGGTACCACTATAATGTGCTAATCATTTAGGTATATGAGTGAGAGGTTGGTACATATCATTAATGTAATAAAATAGATCATTATGTATATGATCATGAGTTGTAAGGTAATATATAAAAATTGTGACTCTGGAATAGAGTAAAGTTGTAAGTTTTAATCAAAAATATTGTTTGTACTTATTCAAAGGTTAATTACTTGAGGAAATGTAAGTATATATTGTAATGATTATATTTAATTATTGTTATTAAATTAAATATAATTAGTTAGAACTTATAAATGTGAAGTACTGTCACACACCAGATCGAGGTTTAAGGGCCCGATTTTGAGGATGTTACATTCCTTTTCATTTTTGGAAAAACCCTCCCGGCCCCTAGATTTTTTTTAATTTTTATTTTTCTTATTTAATGTGATTTAATATTGTTCCCTTGTATGACACTTTGTTTTTCTCTTAAGTTAGTCTTCTCTTTTTCCAACTATGTGGAAGTAATTGTCTACGACGCTGGAAGAGAACAAGAACATTAGTAGAACAATTATAACAAGTCAAGAATAATTAACTCTTTTTTTTTGCTATTAATTTTAAAGTTGGCATAGTCCAACCCTGTCCAACTATATGTGGGAAATTATATGAGACGCTAGAAGAGAACAAGAACATTAGTAGAACAAGCCAAGTATTTTCAATTTTGTTTTTCTCTTTTCCCTTTCAGGCAGAGTCTCAAATTTTGTATAATTTTATGTCCAATCTCACAAATTGAATGCCACTTAATTCTTATTTATCTGTATTTATAAAAGAAACTGTAAAAAATAAATAACTGATACATGGCAATAATATATGAACTGGGACAAAATTAATATAAAAGAATAAGTTGGAGAATAGATTTGGCCTTCTTGAATTTGGCATCAGGTACTTCCACAGTTCCACTACATATATAGCAATAATATAATCCCTGCATTCATGAGGAAGTAAGAAGTACAATACATAAATATTCAAATATGGTTACTAGCTTGTATAGGGCTGCTACTTCGGGTGATATTAGTGCCGTTAGTCAATTCAGATAATCACCAGTCTCATTTTGTTGTCCCATTCTATGTACTAATGTCAATTTTTTTTTTTTCATTTATACTTATAACTTTAAATATGTAAATAAAATATACATGTAAATAATTTCTTACATGTGATCGAGATGAGACAATAAATGTGATAGCAGATTTGGACTAGTCCTTGGAAAAAATGAGAGAACGCTTGATGTTATCAACTGACCAAATGATTCTACTTCCTTTCGACAAAAAGAGTTATTTGTAAAATTTATTAATATTGTGTATTTTTGTTCCATATTTACTCATAAAAACAATAATTTATTAGTATATATGGTATTAATGTGATAGTGAATTTAGGACAACAAACATGCATGAGAATGACATTTTGCCATTTTATACTACTACATAATAAAAGGTTTTTGTAAATGAGACATTTTTTTTGTGAGATAGAGGGAGTTATAAGAATATTAATAATACAATTAGAATAAGTGATCAAGAATATATTACTATTCTCTTTTTACTTTTCTGAAAGGTTACAACTTACAAGGCAGCAATGACTTGATTGGGGAGAGCTACAGATGCATCCACTCCACTATATATATGCATGCATGAAGAGATAATTAAGGAATTAATTAGTATAAGTCATTAATAATTGAAAACATGGATATTGAATTGTATAGAGCAGCCATTCGGGGTAATATTAGTGTCCTTATGGAAAAGGAGAGAACCCTTGTTGTTGTGGATCAACTAACCCCAGACAAAAATAGTGTCCTTCATGTTGCATCCCAATCAGGCAAAAGAGAATTTGTGGAAGAAATTCTATTAATGCATCCATCTCTATTGTACAACACAAATTCAAGACGTGAAACTGCGCTTTACCTCGCAGCAAGGAAGGAAGACATTCCTCATTGTTAAAGAGATTCGTCGTCGACGAGGAAAAAAAAACTATCATGTCTTTCCTCGATAAAGATCTCGAAAATGGGCCCGATTCATCGTCTGTAAAGGTGATGTTGACCACGGCAGATGGGCAAGGAAACACCGCGTTGCACGAGGCGGTGCGATATAATCATTTTGACGTGGTAAAAGTGTTATTAGAAGAAGATCCCGGCGAGAATTCACTACATACTCCAAATAAGGCTGGTGAGACACCACTGTATATGGCAGCTTATAGAGGACATCTTGACTTGGTGAGGGCAATTTGTGACATTCGCATCCCACCACCTTATGGTGGTCCTGATGGCAAAACAGCATTGCATGCTGCAATTATTAATCACGAGAAAGGTACGTAGAATATTTACTACTTAAATAGATACATTTTGATCTTTTAATGTCAATTTGAAAAAATTCTAAAAGTTTAAGTACATATGAATCAATTTATGTTTTGAAAACATCATGTGACAATTAGTACTACTCTTTTAAAATCAATTTGAGAAAATTCTAAAAGTTCAAAAAGATATGAATCAGTTTTAAGTTTGAAAATAACACACAGACAATTAATACTTTTCTTTAGTTAGTTTATATTAACAATTATAATTGTTTGTATACTAAAATTTAAAATTTCTAGGTTTATTTTGAATTTTAAGATTTAATAAATTGACAATGTGGTTAGGCGCAAGTTGAATACTAGATTTTTTTTAATATGGATAACAATGTAGTTGTGTGTGAATAGTTGATGATGCAGCTGGTATAAATGGATTCAATAATTATATCAGTTAAATTCCAAATTTTTTTCTTAATTTTTAATTTTAAAATTAATTTATATTCTAAATTATATTTTAAATTAAATACACCTTATACTTTTCACAAGAAAACAAAATGCAGCCGTTGCACCATTTTCTAGTCCGACATTTAGCGGAAGTCTTTTATATTATTAAAAATATGGTAATATGGTCTATACAATAATTTTTTACTTAGACACATCATTTTCTAAATACTTTAAACATGAAAGCTTAACTGCACATATTACCGGTGGGCGACCCACAGTGGATCCTGTGTGGTCAATTGCAGTCACTTTTTTTTAACTTTCTAATTTAGGGGCAAAGTTGGAATTTCAAGTATTAAATACTAAATACACAAGCAAAAATCTGTAACTCATTTTTGGCTCAGAGTCCAATGCGTTGTACATAATGTGGTTAGAAGGGATCCGGTTAGCATGTAGTTATTGTTTTAGTAAATTGGTTAATTGGTCAATAGAATACTGACACACATACAATTTCGTCTGTGTGTCAGTATTCTATTGGTTAATTAACCAACTTATCCCAAAATAAACTTTTACTAACCACTTCCGGTTAGAAGAGTTGCAGATTCCATTAAACCCGGTAAAATATAGTTATGAGTTGGTTTTAGTTTATAAAATATGGTTATAGTTCCATTTAAGAATTAAAACCATATTAATTATTTTTAATATGTGTTGTGTAGGTTGGAACCATATAGTTATTGTTTAAAAATAGGTCGACCCATATTTTAAACTTACATTTATTATGATCCAATTAAATAAATTATTATTAATTAGATATATCATGTATACATAATAACTAAATATTTTATTTTATTTGGGGGGGTTGAGAGTTGGGGGTGGGGGTGGGGGTGGGGGTGAGGGTGGGAGTGGGGAGGCGGGAGTGTATACATAATCAATTAATCACTGAATATTTTTTTTGGGGGTGGAGGGTGGGATGGGGGTGAAAAATATATACATAATCACTGAATATTATTATTTTTTGAGTGGGAGCGGGGTTGTATACTTAATCACTGAATATTTTTTTTTGGAGTAGGAATGGGTGTGTATACACAATCAATGAATATTAATTTTTTTTTAGGGGTGGGAGTATAATAATCACTAAATATTTTTTTTGGAGGGGATGAGAGTGTTTACATAATCAGTAAATATTTTTTTTTCAGATTGGGGATGGGGGGATGGTACGTGGGTGTGGGGTGGGGTGGAGTGCGGGGTAGGGGTGGGGGGTGGGGTGGGGCGTGGGGGTATATACATAATAAATAAATATTATTTTTTTGAGGAGGGAGGGAGGGGGGGGAGGGGGTATATACATAATTAGTAAATATTATTTTTTTGAGAGGGTAGGGGTGGGGTTGGGGGTGGGGTGGGCGGGGTGGTGCTAGGGTGGGGGTGGGGGTATATATATAATCAGTAAATAATTTTTTTTTATGGGGTGGGCGGAGTGGAGGTTAGATACATAATCAGTAATATTATTTCTTTGAGAGGTGTCGGGGTCGGGGTCGGGTGGGTGGGGTGAGGTGGGTGTTGGGGTGGGGGTTGTATACATAATCATTGAATTTTTTTGGGAGTGAGGGTGAGGGTGAGGTTGGGGTGTATACATAATCACTGAATATTATTTTTTTAAATCAAAAATTACGAATCTGGGGTGTAAAGAAATTTTGATTTTAATTTGGAATAAAATATGGTTCGAAAAATGATTAACAACTTTGGACCTATATTTTTTTATAAAAATATGGTTCTAAACTTTAACCAATTTAAATAAATAAAATAGTTAACCAACTTATTTGGTTCTAATTAATATAGATTGACCCAATAGTTAACTAACTATATTGCCATATATATATTCCATGTAGGATTTTTTATACGTAGACAAGAATTAAATCTCAGTGGTTGACAAGAGTTTGGTTTATTGGTTAAGTGAACAAATATATATTCCTTACATTACTATTGCTCAATATTCCCTTTTTCCTTTCTCTTTAAAAATGTAATAGCATTTCTTAATTAATCATATTAAAAAATAAATAATACTATTCCCATCTTGACATAAATGTTTGATTTTGGCATTTTTATGTTCAAGTTGACCATTTTTAAAACTAATTTTGGTACTAGTTTTGACAAAATATATGTTAATAGATTATAGCTATAAGAAAGTACATATAATTTAATTTTATAGTTTCAAAAATATACTAATCTATTATTAATTCTAAAAATAGCAAATTCAAAAAGTTTTAGCCAATTTTATGTTTTGGTAAATGTTTTTAAATTTGTAATCTAAAAGTACAATAATTAATAAGGCTATATATCCGAGCCATGTTATTATGTTTACTTGCATACAAGTATGTATATTTCAACAATTTCGCGTGTTCAATACTAAATACACTATATTGGCATTAATTCTACTGTAGCACTTGCTAACGTTAATGAGAGGTTATTTCATCAATGAATTTTTTTTATGGATAAGTTATCAATTGGCTTAATGCTTGTATGTTCACTTATATTAAATATATATTTTTGTTTCTGTTGACGATGATATATCATTATACAATCGGTATCCATCTTCAGCAAACTTTGAACAACAAATCAAAAGCGATCCGACTATAACGACGGTTTTTTGAACTATAATAACGATTCGAACCGTCGCCATAACTATATCGTCAGCTTTGTATGTTATACCGACGAAAAAAACCGTCGTTATAATCGATTTATTTTTGATCCACTGTTTAAAGAGAAGGAGACCGATTATACAATATTTTGAAGGGATCTATGAAGACTTGGAAAATAACTTTGTAAATGTTCATTTTATTTGAATTTAATTAAGTTTTTTTATAAAATATTTTATTTTAGGATACTTTGTGTATTTTTCACGTTAATTAATAAGGAATTAAGTTTGGGTTTTGTTCATATAACATTTTTATTTTATTTTAACAATATTTGTGACCCACCCACTCGCTTAAAATCGTGGGTCTGTCACTGCTTATTACTCTTGCTTTGAAATATATTTCTTTCAGAATGTGTAAAATATTTATTATGGTGGAAGCCAATTATGATAAAGGAAGCAGACATACATGGGTGCACGGCGTTTCATTACGCTGCATCCGACTCAAGTGCTGAAATTCTAGAGGATCTACTAAAAGTGGACAAATCTGTTGCGTACCAAGCAGAAAAATATGGTAACAAAACTCCTATGCATGTAGCAGCAATTCAAAACAATTTTACGGCATTGAAAGAACTAATAGAATCCTGTCCAGATTCTTGTTGTATGATTGATAAAAGCGGTAGAAATGTGTTGCATTTTGTGGCGGAGTTTTGTTCGGGAACGAGGACGATTGAATTTGTGTTACAGCAATATCCAGACATATTTGGTAGTAGCCTTCTGATTCAAAAAGATATTGATGGAAACACACCACTCCATTTGCTTAACAAACTGGACTCCGATGCGCGCAAAATTATGAGAAAATATACCGAGGATAAAGAGGAGTTCAACAGGAACCACCACCACCACCACACTCCGGTGAACAAAGATGGCGGGAATACAATTAAACAAGTAAGGATACTAGTAAGCTTTTATTTTCAACCTAAATTACAGTATATCATTTTGGCCTCAAAATTAGAGGTAAATTTCTTTTTTTGATCTATAAACTGACACAAAGTTTTAACATGTCATTACTTTTGATTCAATATATGTTAATATATGTTTGTAAAATTAAAAGTTTTACATAAAAAAAAACGTAGTTATACAAATGTCTTTTAAGACTCTAATTTTGGAATATAGAGCATAATGTTATAAACACTTTAATTTACTAATTATGTATACATCTCCACCACATTTTTTTTTTACTAATTATGTATACATCCTCACTCGCCCATCCTCCATCCCCGACCCCCCACCCGCACCATTCACTCCTCCAAAAAAATAATATTAAATGATTATGTATATACCTCTACCTGTTCACGCCCAACCACCCCCCAAATTTTTTTTTTAATAATATTTAGTATTTGTACCAGTAAGTTTTAATTTGTCAATAATAATAAAAGAAATTATAGGATATGATGGTCATTTTAGAAAAAGATTGAAGTTAATTTTGTCTAGCAATTTTTAATCCTAAATGGTAGGGATTATAATACCAGGTAGAACATGATATTAAATTAAATAATCCCTCATCTTAAGCTATTTTATAATATCAAGACTAATAGTTCCAATCTCAAATTTAAAAATAAACAAGATACTTGGGATTAATAATCATATCCTAAGTTAATCCTTGGAAACAAACATAACCTAAATATATTAATATTAGCTATAAATTTTGTGAATAGTAATTAATATTGAATTCTTACTAAATTAATATCAAAACTAGTTAAATTAAAATACATTAAAACTTGAATTCCTAAGTTAAATTGAAACTTATATTTCAAACAAATTTCTAATAGATTAATTGCTAATACAGTATAAATACTAATATATAATTCCACTACCTACCTTTATTTTTTTAATCCCCATTCTGAGAAGTACAATCATGTATTCTTGAACATAATCACCAGTACAATATCGGTAATCAATCAAGCTTTAAATAAATGCTAAATTACACGTGTGACTCTTCAAATTGTCACCCAATTGAGTCCTTTTGATGACCAATTTAAGTCAATTGAGTTCTTCATGACAAAAATCTCAATTGAATCAAAGTGGCCACTTAGAAGACTCAATTCAGATTTTTACCAAGGGTTCAATTGAAATTGGTTGACACTTTTATGATTACGCCCCAAATAAATGAAGAAACACGCTTCACATAAAGAAACAAACTCACACATGTGTGATAATTGAACATAAGACCTATAGATCACATCACACTATTCTTAATCACTATGAAATACTTGCCTTAAATCTACACTACATTCAATTGCTAACTTGAATAACTGACCGATAAAAACCTACACGGTAAAATTCAATCAATTACCCTAAATAGCATCTAGTAATGTAATAATTATCTCGGATTATATATATTTAAGCTAGTATATTTAATTGATTATCTTAATAATTAATCAAAAAAACTTTATTATACGCACATGTTGTGCTTCACATAGGATGGTGAACTTGTTTTGTAATTAACAAAAGAAAATTGATTTGAGTTAGATTTATTGATCAAAAAGTAACACATGCAGTTGATCTCTGAAGAAACATGTAATGATGATGGTTCTGATCGAACCCAAAGATTCTTGAAGGCAATTAGAGACGAAAAATTAAAAATGAAGGTGGATGATCATATCAAGTCGAATGAGGAAATAGAAAGAGTAAGAAAAACGGCCGACACACACATGATTGTGGCTGCACTCGTAACAACAGTAACCTTCGCAGCTGGATTCACCTTACCAGGAGGCTACGATGGAAATGAAGGACCAAACGAAGGGTTGGCAATTCTTGTAAGAAAGCATGCTTTTATGGCATTTATGGTGACTGATACAATTGGCCTCCTGTGTTCAATTGCTTCTTTGCTTATGTACTTCCTTGCAGCCGATTTGGATGAGATTGAAGAACTTATCACAATCTACACTCATGCTGCACAGCTCAATATTATAGCGATTGGGGCAATGATGCTCACTTTCGTCACAGGGACATATGTCGTGTTAGCGCATTCATTAGGCCTTGCAATAACTGTGTGTCTCATTGGCTGCAGCTTCTTTATTTTTATGTTTGTTCTATTAAAACAAGTGTGGAAAGGATTTTGGTTTCTCTTTCGTGATTTCCTCCAAATGCATATGTAGTTTCATGCCTTCTGGTCAATCATGCCAACTAATGGCATGCATATTGGTCAAATAATGATGTTTCTCTGCCATATTTTAAATAAATTTGAAACCTCTTAATATATGTATGTATTTATGTATGCATATAGGTATGTTGTGTTTGTACATCATATCCTAATGTTCAACTGTGAATCGATTAAGTTTTCTTGTAGGTTGTTTATTTCTTCTATGTCTGTTGTAGCATGAATTGCAAAAGTGTCCCTCTAAGTTGTCACCCAATTTCAATTTGACCCGTTAAATTGTAAAAATTTTAATCGAGTCCTTTACGTGGCCAATTTGCCATTCAGTTTTCGCTAGTGTTATAATGGCCCAATTAGAAAGAAAATGATCTAAAAGAACTTAATTGCGACAGAATTATTTCTGACAAAACATTACATGAAAAATAACCAGTTTTCTTATGGTGTAATACACCATAAGAACTTGCAAGGTTAATGCGACTGTCAATATTGACACTGACTACAAAACAAGTATTGGATTCCAGATAGGTCTGAAGCAAGCATATGTTGAGTTCTTTAACAACAAATCTACTTTAGCTGATTGTCCTATTAATAATTTTAGACGTGTGCCTGTATTATTAGTGTGTTCTGTTTTATCTTGTGCGAATCGGATGCCTTCTTTTGAAAAAGAAGGAATCTGCTTTAGTAATTATAAAGATGTTGTGTTTGTGCTCTATGATGCGAAATCAAACAAACAAACACAATTGCGATGAAACACATTGTATGAGATACAAAAATAATGCGATGAAACATATTGTATGAGCTACAAAAATTAATGACACTGTTAACGTTAAGATTTGTTCACACGCCTTAATTATCAATAACACGTTCAATCCTGCACAGAAACGAAGTCACACGGAGAAACTTGACGACATGGTCCATCGCGGAATAGCTCCGGCGTGAGAATAAGTACATGTTGAATAAAGTTTAACAATTGAGGCTTAATGCTCTAGTGCTGTAAAATCAAAGATTATTGAAGGCAATTAGAGACGAAAAATTAAAAATGAAGATGGATGATCATATTAAGTCGAATGAGAAAATAGAAAGAGTAAGGAAAACGGCCGACACACACATGATTATGGCTGCACTCGTAACAACAGTAACCTTCGCAGTTGAATTCACCTTGCCATGAGGCTACGATGGAAATGAAGGACCAAACGAAAGGTTGGAAATTCTTGTAAGAAAGAATGCTTTTATGGAATTTATGGTGACTGATACAATTGCCCTTTTGTGTTTAATTGCTTCTTTGCTTATGTACTTCCTTGCTGCCGATTTGGATGAGATTGAAGAACTTATCACAATCTACACTCATGCTGCACAGCTCAATATTATAGCGATTGGGGCAATGATGCTCACTTTCATCAGATAACTGTTGGGATATTTCACATGAATCCCAAATCGGATAAATTCAAGAGTGTAAATGGGTTAATAAATATGGTAGAGCCTCAACCTAATAGGTTAACCTTTTAGGTAAGGAGGTGGTCCAACATACTTATTGGGCCCGTCTACACAGGTGTGCGCTGCTAGGTGATGAATTGATGTGGGATGGATCGTATAATTCTGCTACAAAATGGTATCAGAGCTCATGGTTCGATGGGCCCAAGAATAACTCCAAGGTGCGAGGGGAGTGCGAGGGTAAAATTCGCAGGCCTCGTGTGTGACGCCCCCAAAATAGGTATACATCACCTATTCTGAGTTGTCAAATACATGGTACAGAAACAACTACAACTTTATTATTACAATAGTAAAACTGTGAGTTTGAATACAAATATTATCTTCTAGACAATATCTATACTCAAATAAATCCTCATCACATTTATTGATACATTATTTTACAAAAATGGTGAGGACTACTAAACAATCCTTTCTAAAACCTTCATTCCATACCCAACTGCATCTTCGCTATATTCTCGCCTCCCGAGAAAAATGGAACAAAAAGGAAAAGGGTGAGCTCAACTAGCTCAAGAAAGAATATTATGACTAAGATAATATACAACAAATTATCGTTAGTCTTCAACAGGAAAAATATAATAGAATACAATAGACAACAAATTTTAAATCAATATTACGCAATGAAATAATAATTCATTAGAAGAGTTAAGTAGAGAATGCAAACTACTATCTTCTATGTATGAATTTAAAAGTTCATCGCTCTATCTTTTATCCCCATAACATCAATCAATATACATCTCGAATCAAATATTCATCTTTGCACTACAGCCAAAGATATTCATCATTAGTCATGTTCATTTAAACACTGCTCATCTTTGACTACGGCCAAAAAGATATTCTTCGAAATCATTCATCTTTTACTACGAGCCAAAGATATTCTTAAGAAATCATTCATCTTTGCACTACAGTGCCAAAGATATTCCATAATATCATCATTTAAGACCGAGGATGATGAAAAATATTTTTTTTAAAGAAACGAATCCAAAGGAAACAAAATGACAAGGATTAAGGATTAAGGATTCGTACTTTGTTTTATCCATGTTCAAAAATACCTCAAAAATAATCATAGTGGTGTAAAATTCAAGAATGACCAAAAAAACATGGATACAATCAAAGCTAGTATCCGAATAGATATTTTGGATAAAAATAAGAAATTTTATTTTTCTATGAATAGTGCCGATATCGTGAATAGTAACTCAGACACCAAAAGATAGAAATTCCACAAAAAACATCTTCACGCTTACATGAATAGTACTCGTGAATAAGAATCGTGAATAAGTAACTCATGAATAGTAACTCGTGAATAGTAACTCATGAATAAATAACCCCGACATGAAAAAGTTCCAAATTTGATAAAAAGTTCCAACCAATATTTCAAAGATAATGATATTGAAGAAATAATATCATTTGAGAAGAAAATAACATCCCTTACCTCGAAAAGATCAAGATTTAGCTAGAATCTGGGTATAGTCTTTGAAGGAACTTGCACCGCCTAGCAATACTCAAAGTATACTCAAAATACTCACAAGAATACGCTCGATAATATAGAGAGAAAAACTTCAGCTTACGGTGTGATTTTCAATTCTAACCTAAGACCCTATTTATAGGAAAATGCTTAGAACACCAAAGCGTAAAATTTAATAAAATAATAATATTTCTTAAAAATATTCAAGCCCACCTTAGAAATCTGATTTCAGATCATTTATAACACATTTGAGCCACTCAATTACAACAAAAAACGTTTTTCTTACAAAAATATTTTAAACTCCCAAAATCAATTATTTGAGCTTCTAACTTCAATAATTCATAATAAATAGCCCTTTCATCAGAAAATTCGAATCTCATGAGTTTTTATAGGAATTTCAATTCTCTACAACTTTGCAGAAGAAAGTTTTTCCAAATTCCAAATAGAAATTGACCAAAATCCACAAACGGACGATTTTACGGTATAATCAAATTTCAATCGATAAATGGAGTCCAATTTATACATGTTTAACATGTTTTAAACATTTATTGC
>CM035151.1:58469581-58527081 GCA_020205615.1 Panax quinquefolius | reverse complement strand
CTAATTTATTTTGGTAATTAATAAAAGAATGTATGTTAAAATGTTGTTAATTACAAATTCATTTGCTGTAATTTTACAATGTCTAAAATTACTATCACTCATGAAACATATTTGATGTAAATTAACTTGATCAATTAAGCGGATTGGTTAAGGAATTTGAGAATAGTTCTCACAATTTGAAAAGCTATCTTATGTGTCAATACGCCTATCCCCGCAATGGTTGCGCATAATGCCTTTGAGGAAGAGATTGCTACTTTTAGAAAGTGGCAAGATGATGCATACGATTGGCTCAACGCATCATGCTCGCATCCATGAGTAACGAGCTTGAGCACAAGATGAAACTATGGGTGCTCCTACTATATTCTCCCGCACATCAAGTAGTTGATGGTGAGGAAAGTAGGACCTGATAGATATCGAGATATCTAAGGAGCTCTTCCGATCTAGAATGGCAAAAATGGCACTATAAGATGCAGACAAAAAGTTCTTAACATAATCAATTTGATTGATCAAATTAGACAACCGGTTTTTGTCATGAATGGTGAGTTGAGCCAAGATTTGATCTTGCACTCACTCCCGGACTCCTTTCACAATTGTTGTGAATTTTTCATATGAAACAAGCTAGATATCAAACCTCATTGATTTGCTTAACATGTTGAAAAATGTTGAGAGTCACTTTCAACCAAGAAAGACCATGTCTTCTTGGTAGGGGCCAAAAGATCTTCCGAAAAGAAGAACGATTCAAAGAAGGTAAATAGAAAGGCAAAAACAAAGGATAATAAGAACAAAGCGTCGACGGATAGCAAAGGAGTTTGCTTCCACTGCAATAAGCATGGACACTGGAAAGAAACTACGAGAAGCATCTTGCAGAGGCTAACCAAAGAAGCTTAGTGAAGTTTCGGTTACAATACAGTTTTTTGTTCATAATTGAAATAAATTTTTTTTTAAGTCAAGGTTCTACTTGGGTATTGGATACCGACTTTGGTTATCATAAATATAGATTTATGAAGGGACCAAGCAGAAGTAGAAAGCTAAACAAATATAAGTAAATCTATGTGTGGAAAATGAAGCAAAGGTTGTTGCATTAGCTATAGAAACTTATAGTTTAGCACTGCCTACGGGCAAATCTATTGAGTCAATAAGTTGTTATTGTATTCCAATTCTTGTTAGAAACATTATTTCCATTTTATTGTTGGACAATAAAAATTTTGGTATTATAATTAAGAACAATTGTTGTTCTATTTATAATAATAATGTTTCGTATAGAACTGAAAGAATACTTAATGGATTTTGTATACTTGACTTACGTGAAAAATTGTTTTGTATATTGAACAAATTAGTATAAGAAAAGGAGATGATTATCAAAGAGTTGAATGTGTGTATTTGCTGAAATACAAGTATGAATTATTTGAAAGGTTCAAAGAATTCAGAAGTGAAACAAATTGACAAAGTATTAAGATTCTTTAATTAGATCAAGGAATAAATACTTGGGCAATAAGTTTTTAGATCATCTCAAATGGTTTTCTCATAATGGACGCCTCCTGATATGCAATAATTGATTGATGTATCTGAAAAGAAAAATCGTACCTTGTTGGACATGGTGCGGTCCATAATGATTTTACCGACATTCCAGTATCCTTCTAGGATCATGTCCTAGAAATGGCTGCATATCTACGAAAAGGTAACCTCAAAATCCGGCCCAAGACTCCATAATAGTTATGGACATGGAGGATTCCTAATCTTAAGTATGTTAAGATAAGGGGTTGTCCAACTTATGTGAAAAGGTTTCAAAGGATAAGCTTGGGACAAGATTTGACAAGTACAATTTGTGGGACATCCTAAAGTAAGTTTAGGGTATATGTTCTATAATCCTACTTAGCAAAAGGTGTTTGTTGCGAAACACGCCGCGCTTCTAAGATAAATGTGTTTATTATTGAAGGGCTAGTGGGAGGATAATAGATCTTGAAAAGTTCAAGAACCACAAAACACTATAAGTCAAATAAGAGGAACCTATAGATAGACTCGTTGTACCACAACAGAATCGTAAATCGGAATAGCAAGAAGATACCTAGGAGGTATGGATTCATCATAGATGATGATGATGAGGTACACATCATAGAAGATGATGATCGATTACATACGATGAGGTAAGAGTTATGAACACTCGGAGAAATGGATTGAAGCAAGTTTCTCAAATATGGAACATTCGTTTTGATGAGACAATCAAAAGAGTTTGATTTTATCAAAAACAAGAATGAACCTAATGTGTACACAAGGGTCAGTGGGAGCGTCGTGAAATTTCTAGTATTATATGTTGATATAATACGGATGAGGAATTACATACCAATGCTACAATCAGTAAAGATAAAGTTGTCTAAACAATCCTCCATGAATGATTTGGGAAGAGTATCATTATTGGGGATGCAAATCTATATAGATAGATTTAAAAGGATGCTCAACTTAACCCAAGGAACGTATATTCATTTGATGCTAAAGTCTTTTAGCATGGCAAACTCCAAGAGATATCTCATGTCGATGAGCTATGGAGTGTATCTCTCTTAATAGTCCCCACAGACTCCTGAAAAGAGAGGTCGCATGAGTGACAATCATGTATGCAATAAAATGTACGAGACCTGATGTTGATCAGTCATATTATGGAGAAGTTCACTATGAGTCAGTAAAAAAACATCTTAAAGTACTTAACCGGCACTAAGAATGTGATCATATTCATGGTGGGTCTAAATTAAAACTAGAGGGCTTAACAGACTCAAGTTTTTCAGACGGACCAAGAGGACAGAAAAAATCCACTTTAAGGTAAAGGTTACCTTGAGCAATTAGTGCGTTGAATTCGAAAGGTTCCAAACAATGAAAAGAGTTCTTTGGTTTAGTGATAAAGACAAAGTATATAGCTATAAATGAAGTCGCAAGTTGATTGTTTGGATTAAAAGTTCATTTCTGTAACTAGGAATAGTTCCTAAGTCTCATCTTGGATCTAAACATGTGTTGTGGCACTTTCATTTGATTATTAGAATCATTGAAAGATGGGGAAATCACTATAGAGATAGTGGACTCTCATGAACAACATTACATATCCATTAACTAAAGCTTATCCAACAAACAGGATAATCGTCACTTAAAGAAGAAGAGTAGTATGAGTTACCATGACGATTGGCTTTAGTGCAAGTGGGAGATTGAAAGTAGTATGCACACAAGCCAATCATGTTTGATGATAAAGCATATACTTTGTAACAATCTTATTCATTTATTAATAAAAGGTATTAATTTATTAAAGGCTTTTAATTATCTACATGATCTTCGCTTTTATAATATGTGATAAACCCATAGTTTTAAGCAATGCTTTTAGAATAATGATGATGATCATTCTAATGAGATCTAAATTCTTAGAAAGCTTAAAACTAAAATAGTTCCCAATCATTGGATTACTAAATTGGGGATTAGTGAATCCGGATAGATTGGTACATACGTTGCTTGCTCATTGGATGAGGATGATTGATCTCATGATCATTTGTGTGGAGACACTAAAGCAAGTATGTAGGTGCTTATTAGAGAATAAGTTCCTTTGAAGCGTGGCTCGCTAAGGAATACCTAATGGAGTTTTATTTGCCTGTCAATAGGAATTCCTATAGGGATAGTAGTACAAGTGATCCTTGGACTTGAGATCATCATAGTATCTTGTGTATGATGAGTTATACTTTGACTTATTCCTTAAGACCCTTAGGGTATATCAAAGGGTATGCTTGGGTATAATAAGTTGTACATGGAGATAATGTATGATCAATAAAGAATCTACCACTTCTAATAAAAGAAGAGAAATGTCCTATGTGATTCGATAAATGACAACCCAAAGAGTCCTTGGCAAGGGTAGAATGAAATTAGAAAGGAGTTTCTAATCTGCATTATTTGGAGTTGTGCATTTAAGGATCGAAATACATATAATTAAATAAAATAAGACTTGATGATAATTCCATGTCTTATATTTAATTGGGACATTGTATGGTGGAAGGATTGAATTGTACTGTAACTATTTACTCAAAGGTTCTTTTATGATTAATGTTGAAATCTATATTATCCGGAAAAGTCGTTAATCATTAGGGAGGCTTATCCCTATTCAGAGAATAAATATTATTTATTTAAATAAATTAATTATTTAATTTATTTATTTAAATAAGATTAGAATTGTTCTAATTGATTTATTCACAATAGGTTTAATATGGAGAACCTCCAAAGGGTCACACCATAAAAGGAAGAATAATTATTTAAGAAGTTAATGGCATAATCGTAATAATATGTTAAGTATATTTAATTTAATCTATGGTGATAGAATAAATTAAATAGCTTAGTATTTATTATTTAATATTTTAGAAATATTAAATATAAATTAATAAGAGGAGTCTTATTAATATTATTACAATTATTATTATTTTAATTTCTAAAAGAGTTTAGGAATTAATTTAATATAAGTACTCTCATTTATTCCTAATTGGATTAGGAAGGAAAATTAATTAAAGGAGTTTAATTAATTATCCCTAATAAGATTAGGGAGCTTAATTAATTAAAAGAATTTAATTAATTAAATAAAACCTAATTCCTTAATTGTTAAGGTGGGTTGCCCACATCTATAAATAAGAGGAGTCTTTTTATGGGTGTAGTGGGTTGTTGACTTTAACAACTACGTAATAATTCCAATTTGTTGGAGAGTACGCCTTTTCTATAGAGATAGAAAACTAGGGTTTGAGCCATATACCCATCTTCTTGAATCTTTATTTTTCCTTGGTGGATCACCTCTAGAGGCCAAACATATGGGTGGCTAACGTTGATCAAAGGAAGGAATAAAACCCCGGTAGATTCAAGTTGAACGCGAAAGGATTTGGAGGTGAACTTGTACTTGAGGAAGCTTGATCTTCAAGGGTATGATTTTATTCTTTATCTTTTCGTTTAATTTAATAATTATGCATAAAGGGTGATCCGGGTATATGGTTTGTAAAATTTTAAACTCTGATTTATCTCGCTTCCGCTTATTTATGCAATTTGATTGCGTTCTTGAATATTACAAACCTAACAGTACGGGGCTCGAACTTGGGCTCTGTATATCGGAATCGAGTCCTGTCAATTGTAACGCGTGTCTATTGCCTATGGGGTGATACTGCCTATTTTTGCATGTTAACTAGACGACCGAGGCTGGTTTTGGTCTATTTTTCTAAGTTTTCTCAAGTTAGGCGTATGGGGGTCAAACTCGGGCTCTGTATATCGGAATCGAGTCCCTTAAGTTGTAACGCATGTCTATTGCCTACGAGGTACTATTACCTGTGTTTGCATGTTAACTGGACGACCGAGGCGGGTTTTGGTCCCTTTTTGGACTATTTTCCTACGTTTTCTCAAGTTAGGCGTATGGGGCTCGAACTCGGGCTCTATATATCAAAATCGAGTCCCGTCAGTTGTAACGCATGTTTATTGCCTACGCGGTGTTATTGACTGTGTTTGCATGTTAACTGGACGACCGAGGTGGGTATTGGTCTCTTTTTTGACTATTTTCCTAAGTTTTCTCAAGTTAGGCGTACGGGGCTCGAACTCGGGCTCTGTATATCGTAATCGAGTCCCTTCAGTTGTTATGCTTGTCTATTGCCTACGTAATGTTATTGCCTGTGTTTGCGTGTTAACTGGACGACTGAGGCGGGTTTTGGTCTCTTTTTTGACTATTTTCCTAAGTTTTCTCAAGTAAGGCGTATGGGGCTCGAACTCGGACTCTGTATATCAGAATCGAGTCCCGTCAGTTGTAATACATGTCTATTGCCTACGCGGTGCTATTGCCTGTGTTTACGTGTTAACTGGACGACCGAGGCGGGTTTTGGTCTCTTTTTCGACTATTTTCCTAAGTTTTCTCAACTTAAGCGTACGGGGCTCGAACTCGAGCTCCGTTTATCGGAATCGAGTCCTATCAGTTGTAATGTGTGTCTATTGCCTACGCGATGCTATTACCTGTGTTTGCGTGTTAACTGGAAGACCGAGGCGGGTTTTGGTCACTTTTTCGACTATTTTCCTAAGTTTTCTCAAGTAAGGTGCACGGGGCTCGAACTCAGGCTCTGTATATCAGAATCAAGTCCCGTCAGTTGTAACGCATGTTTATTGCCTACGTGGTGCTATTGCCTATGATTGTGTGTTAACTGGACGACCGAGGCGGGTTTTGGTCTCTTTTTCGACTATTTTCTTAAGTTTTCTCAAGTTAAGCGTACGGGGCTTGAACTCGGGCTCCACTTAGATTGAAATCGAGTCCCGTCAGTTGTAACGCGTGTCTATTTCCTACGCGCAACTATTTCCTATGTTTGTGTGTTAACTGGACGACCAAGGCGGGTTTTGGTCTCTTTTTCGACTATTTTCCTAAGTTTTCTAAAGTAAGGCGTATGGGGCTCGAACTCGGGCTTCGTATATCTGAATCGAGTCTCGTCAATTGTAATGCATGTCTATTGCCTACGCAGTTCTATTGCCTGTGTTTGCGTGTTAACTGAACGACCGATGCGGGTTTTTGTCTCTTTTTCGACTATTTTCCTAAGTTTTCTCAAGTTAGGCGTACGGGGATCGAACTCGGGCTCCGTATATAAGAATTGAGTCCCATCAGTTGTAATGCGTGTCTATTGCCTACGCGGTGCTATTACCTGTGTTTGCGTGTTAACTGGATGACAGAGGCGGGTTTTGGTCTCTTTTTCGACTATTTTCCTAAGTTTTCTAAAGTATGGGGTACAGGGCTCTGTATATTGGAATCAAGTCCCGTTAATTGTAACACATGTCTATTGCCTACGCGGTGCTATTTCTTGTGTTTGTGTGTCGTTCGGACGATCGAGGCGGGTTTTGGTCTCTTTTTTAACTATTTTCCTAAGTTTTCTCAAGTTAGGCGTACGGGGCTCGAACTCGGGCTCCCTATATCGGAATCGAATCCCATCAGTTGTTACACGTGTTTATTGCCTACGTAGTGCTATTGCCTGTGTTTGCGTGTTAACTGGACGACCGAGGCGGGTTTCGGTCTCTTTTTTAACTATTTTCCTAAGTTTTCTCATGTAAGGCCTACGGGGCTCAAACTCGGGCTTCGTATATCAGAATCGAGTCCCGTCAGTTGTTACGTGTGTCTATTGCCTACACGGTGCTATTGCCTGTGTTTGCATGTTAACTGGACGACCAAGGTGGGTTTTGGTCTCTTTTTCAACTATTTTCCTAAGTTTTCTAAAGTAAGGCGTACAGGGCTCGAACTCGGGCTCTGTATATCGGAATCGAGTCCCGTTAGTTGTAACACATGTCTATTGCCTACGCAGTGCTATTGCATGTATTTGTGTGTCGTTCGGACGACCGAGGCGGGTTTTGGTCTCTTTTTGACTATTTTCCTAAGTTTTCTCAAGTAAGGCGTACGGGGCTCGAACTTGGGCTCTGTATATCGGAATCGAGTCCCATCAGTTGTAACGCGTGTCTATTGCCTACGCGGTGCTATTGCCTATGTTTGCGTGTTAACTGGACGACCGAGGCGGGTTTTGGTCTCTTTTTCGACTATTTTCCTAAGTTTTCTCAAGTAAGGCGTACGGGGCTCGAACTCGGGCTCCATATATCGGAATCGAGTTCCGTCAGTTGTAACGCATGTCTATTGCCTACGCGGTGCTATTGCCTATGTTTGCGTGTTAAGCTGGATGATGAAGGCGTGGTTTTGGTCTCTTTTTGACTATTTTCCTAAGTTTTCTAAAGTAAAGGCGTCTGAGGCTCGAACTCGGGCTCGTATATCGAGAATAGAGAGTCCGTCGGTTATTGTAACGTATGTATACATTGCCTACTGTGATGCTATTACATGTATTTGTGTGTTAATCTGGACGACCGAGGCGGGTTTTGGTCTCTTTTTTGACTATTTTCCTAAGTTTTCTCAAGTAAGGCGTACGGGGCTCGAACTCGGGCTCTGTATATCGGAATCGAGTCCCGTCAGTTGTAACATATGTCTATTGCCTACGCGGTGCTATTGCCTGTGTTTGCGTGTTAACTAGACGACCGAGGCGGGTTTTGGTCTCTTTTTTGACTATTTTCCTATGTTTTCTAAAGTAAGGCATACGGGGCTCGAACTCGGGCTCCGTATATCAGAATCGAGTCCCGTTAGTTGTATCGTATGTCTATTGCCTACGCGGTGTTATTGCCTATGTTTGTGTGTCATTCGGACGACCGAGGCGGGTTTTGGTCTCTTTTTCGACTATTTCCCTAAGTTTTCTCAAGTTAGGCGTACGGGGCTCGAACTCGGGCTCCGTATATAGGAATCGAGTCCGGTCAGTTGTAACGTCTGTCTATTGCCTACGCGGTGCTATTGCTTATGTTTGCGTGTTAACTGGACGACCGAGGTGGGTTTTAGTCTCTTATTCGACTATTTTCCTAAGTTTTCTCAAGTTAAGGCGTATGGGGCTCGAACACGAGTTCTGTATATCGGAATGGAGTCTCGGTAGTTGTAACGTGTGTCTATTGCTTATGTGGTGCTATTGCCTATGTTTGCGTGTTAACCGGACGTCCGAGGCGGGGTTTGGTCTCTTTTTCGACTATTTTCCTAAGTTTTCTCAAGTTAGGCGTACAGGGATCGAACTCGGGCTCCGTATATCGGAATTGAGTCCTGTCAGTTGTAACGTGTGTCTATTTCCTACGCGGTGCTATTGCCTGTGTTTGCGTGTTAACTGGACGACCGAGGCTGGTTTTGGTCTCTTTTTTGACTATTTTCCTATGTTTTCTAAAGTAAGGCGTGCAGGGCTCGAACTCGGGCTCCGTATATTGGAATCGAGTCCCGTCAGTTGTAATGCATGTCTATTGCCTACGCTATACTATTTCATGTGTTTGTGTGTCATTCGGACGACCGAGGCGGGTTTTGGTCTCTTTTTCTACTATTTTCCTAAGTTTTCTCAAGTAAGGCGTACGGGGCTCGAACTCGGGCACTGTATATCAGAATTGAGTCCCATCAGTAGTAACGCGTGTCTATTGCCTACGTTGTGTTATTGCCTGTGTTTGCGTGTTAACTGGACGACCGAGGCTTGTTTTGGTCTCTTTTTCGACTATTTTCCTAAGTTTTCTCAAGTTAAACGTACGGGGCTCGAACTCGGGCTCCATATATCGGAATGGAGTCCCCTCAGTGGTAACGCATGTCTATTGCCTACGCGGTGCTATTGCCTGTGTTTTCATGTTAACTAGACGACCGAGGCGGATTTTGTTATCTTTTTTGACTATTTTCCAATGTTTTCTAAAGTTAGGCGTACGGGGCTCGAACTGAAAGTAGTATGCACACAAGCCAATCATGTTTGATGATAAAGCATATACTTTGTAACAATCTTATTCATTTATTAATAAAAAGTATTAATTTATTAAAGGCTTTTAATTATCTACATGATGCTGTTTTATAATATGTGATAAACCCATAGTTTTAAGCAATGCTTTTAGAATAATGATGATGATCATTCTAATGAGATCTAAATTCTTAGAAAGCTTAAAACTAAAATAGTTCCCAATCGTTGGATTACTAAATTGGGGATTAGTGAATCCAGGATAGATTGAGTACATCGTTGTTTGCTCATTGGATGAGGATGATTGATCTCGTGATCATTTGTGTGGAGACACTAAAAGCAAGTATGTAGGTGCTTATTAGAGAATAAGTTCACTTGAGCGTGGCTCGCTAAGGAATACCTAATGGAGTTTTATTTACTGTCGATAGGAATTCTGTAGTGATAGTAGTACAAGTGATCCTTGGACTTGAGATCATCATAGTATCTTGTGTATGATGAGTTATACTTTGACTTATTCCTTAAGACCCTTAGGGTATATCAAAGGGTATGCTTGGTTATAATAAATTGTACATGGAGATAATGTATGATCGATAAAGAATCTACCACTTCTAATAAAGAAGAGAAATGTCCTATGTGATTCGATAAATGACAACCCAGTAGTCCTTGGCCAAGGCAGAATGAAATTAGAAAGGAGTTTCTAATTTGCATTATTTGGAGTTGTGCATTTAAGGATCGAAATACATATAATTAAATAAAATAAGACTGACAGTAATTCCATGTCTTATATTTAATTGGGACATTGTATGGTGGAAGGATTGAATTGTACGGTAACTATTTACTCAAAGGTTCTTTAATGATTAATGTTGAAATCTATATTATCGGAAAGTCGTTGATCATTTAGGGAGGCTTATCCTATTGTAGAATAAATATTATTTATTTAAATAAATTAATTGTTTAATTTATTTATTTAAATAAGATTAGAATTGTTCTAATTGATTTATTCAAAATAGGTTTAATATGGAGAACCTAAAGGGTCACACCATAAAAGGAAGAATAATTATTTAAAAGTTAATGGCATAATCGTAATAATATGTTAAGTATATTTAATTTAATCTATGGTGATAGAATAAATTAAATAGCTTAATATTATTATTTAATATTTTAGAAATATTAAATATAAATTAATAAGAGGAGTCTTATTAATATTATTACATTATTATTATTATTTTAATTTCTAAAAGAGTTTATGAATTAATTTAATATAAGTACTCTCATTTATTCCTAATTGAATTAGGGAGGAAAATTAATTAAAGGAGTTTAATTAATTATCCCTAATAAGATTAGGGAGCCCCTTTAATTAAAAAAAGGGTTTAATTAAATAATACCTTATTTTTAATAGGGTTACTTGATATCTTTATAAGAGAGTCTTATATCGGATATTAAGAAGACGTTATAATTCAATTGTTGGAGAAATCGCCATTTTTTATAGAGATAGAAAAACTAGGGTTTGAGCGATACCCTTCTTCTTGAAAATTCTTTTTCCTTGGTGGATCACCTCCAGAGGCCAAACACTTGGGTGGCTAACGTTGATCAAAGGAAGGAACCAACCCGGTGGATTCAAGTTGAGCGCAAAAAAGATTGGAGGTGAACTTGTACACGAGGAAGCTTCGGATCTTCAAGGGTATGATTTCTTATTCATCTTTTTCGTTTAATTAATAATTGTGCATAAAGGGTGATCCGGGTATATGGTTTGTAAAAAAATTTTAAACTCGATTTTACACGTTTCGCACTTTTATGCAATTTGATTGCGTTCTTGAATATTACAAACCTAACGGTGGCATCGAGCCAAACCTTTATGAATTATTAATTGTTTCAAATTTGATATGTATATTGATATGTGTTTAGAACAATTTAATTGGGCATAATTTTGTTGTATAAAATTTAAAAAAAAAAAAAAAAAAAGGATTAAAGGATTTTTAAGTTTTATATATAAATTATGTTTACTTTCATGTTTCCTTGATTCATGAATTATATATATATATATACTCTTGGTAACTTTTTATTAGATGATTACGTGGATCTTTTAAGATTCAGAATGAAAGCTTTAGTAGTATACATGATTTAGGTGATATTTTATATATTATATATATATATATATATATATATATTGGTTATTATATATATTATATATATATATATATCAATATATATATATATATATAATATTATAATTATTTTATAATTAAATAAAATATTTATTTTAATTTTAAAATAAAAGGTTTATTTTAATCTTAAAATAAAAGAGTTTATTTTAATTTTAAAATTAAATTTCATGCTAACTAATTAGAGTTGGAATTAGATTCCATGTTAACTAATTGGAGTTGAAATTGGATTATATGTTTCCTTAAATAAAGAAGTTTATTTAGATATAAAATAAGATTTCATATTATTCAAAATAAAAGAGTTTATTTGTGAATAGGAAAAAGAAACCGTGTTTCCTTTAATAAAGGAGTTATTTTTTTTTTACATGGAATTGGATTCCATAATTAATTAAAATAAAAGAGTTTATTTTGATTAAATATTTTGATTAAAATAAAATAGTTTATTTTATTCAAAATTGGATAAATTAAAATAAAATAGTTTTATTTTGATTTAAATTTGGATTAAAATAAAGGAGTTTATTTTGATTCAAAAATAGATTTTATACTAAATAAATTTGCCCATTAAATGATATCAATATAATATATATATTAAATGTTTATTATTCATAAGATGAATGTTATTTATTGATGCATATGATGATGTGTATGATAATAAATGGGATTGATTATGGACTATTGACCCGATGTGATTGGATTTTATTTTAGTTGGATGCATGAATGTATGGGTTTTTATTAAATGGGAATTCTGCGTACCTTGTCTTCTCTAATTTTTCTTAATGTAAATTCTATCTCCTCTCTATGTACTTCCCTTATTTAGCGATCAAGGTTTCTATTTATTTTAAATAGTTTTGTAATAGGAATAGTTAGAATTAATTTTGAAGAATTGGAGATCAAGGAACAAGGAGCGCTTGAAGACCCGTTTGTAATGGAGCAGGGTTTAAATGTAATAGTTATATTTAAATATTATTTCTTGCACCCCTAGGGTTTGACCTTTTGGTTCAATTGGTGGCTCTAGTGAACCAAACTAGAATAAAAGTCCATAATCAATCCGGGTAGAATATAGTATTCTATATGTGCATGCTTATACTATATATATTATATATTATGCAAACATGCTTCGCATGTTAATTAATATGACGCGTATTTTTATATATATATGTATATAATGGCGCTAAACAAGATGAGACAAATTAATAACAAACCCTCAATTTTTATATTAAGTCCTAAGCGTTCAAAGATATTTGGAATATCGAGCGTAAGCCTTCTAGCATGATAAAATTAATAGAGTATTAAATATTTAATATGAGTTTGTTGTGTCACCACAAAGAAAGTATTAAGTATTTAAGATGTTAATTTATCACATTTGATGCTTATAAAGAAAATTGAACAATATTGTTTTGTTGTGTCACCACAAGGATGATATTTTTCTTTTTGAATATATGGAGTGCTAGGTCGGACTTAACTTGGATAATTTTGATTCGGATGTGCCACCACTTGATCGAAATAATCTAAGAGGCAAAAAAAAGGAGTTGCATAGTTGATGTAATTGACAAAAGTTGTCTACCTATTTATTTATATATAGTTTGTTGTGTCACCACAAGGCTATATACATTTGAAATGGGATCCTTATTCTCACTAGCAAATCTTTAATTAGATTTTGCCGAACTATATAAGTGAGGTAATATAGTTTGAAGAAAATAGTGGGAGATACCAATTTAAAACAAGACCTAATTTATTTTGGTAATTAATAAAAGAATGTATGTTAAAATGTTGTTAATTACAAATTCATTTACTGAAATTTTACAATGTCTAAAATTACTATCAACTGCGAAGCATATTAGATGCTAAATTAACGGAATAGAATTAAGCAGATTGGTTAAGGAATTTGAGAATAGTTCTCATGGTGAAAAGCTATCTTATGTCATAATCGCCTATCCTGATGGTTGCAGAACAATGCCTCTGAGGAAGAGATTGCTACTTTTAGAAAGTGGCAAGATGATGCACTGATTGGCTCGATGCATCATGCTCGCATCCATGAGTAATGAGCTTGACGTCGGCATGAAACTATGGATGCTCTACTATATTCCTACACATCAAGTAGTTGATGGTGAGGAAAATGGGGGGGTGATAGATATCGGATATCTAAGGAGCTCTTAGATCTAGAATGGCCGATGGCACTATAGTATGCAGATAAAAAGTTCTTAACATAATCAATTTGATTGATCGATTAGGACAACTGGGTTTTGTCATGGATGGAGAGTTGAGCCAAGATTTGATCTTGCACTCACTCCAGGACTCCTTTCACAATTGTTGTGAATTTTTCATATGAACAAGCTAGATATCGACTTTGTTGATTTGCTTAACATGTTGAAAAATGTTGAGAGTCACTTTCAACCAAGAAAGACCATGTCTTCTTGGTAGGGGCCAAAGGATCTTTAAAAGAAGAGCGATTCAAAGAAGGTAAATAGAAAGGCGTAAACAAAGGATAATAAGAACAAAAGCGTCACGGATAGCAAAGGAGTTTGCTTCCTTTGCAATAAGCACGGACCTTTGGAAAGAAAGCTGCGAGAAGCATCTTCTTGAGAGGCTAACCAAAGAAGCTTAGTAGTGAAGTTTTGTTACAATCTGATTTTTGTTCATGATTGAAATAAATTTTTCTTTAAGTCGAGGTTCTACTTGGGTATTGGATACCGACTTTGGTTATCATAAATATAGATTTATGAAGGGACCAAGCGAGTAGAAAGCTAAACAAATATAAGTAATCTATGTGTGGGAAATGTAGCAAAGGTTGCCATATTAGCCATAGAAACTTATAGTTTAGCAATACTACTGGGCAAATCTATTAAGTCGATAAGTTGTTATTGTATTCCGGTTCTTGTTAAAATATTATTTCCATTTTATTGTTGGACAATAAAATCTTTGGTATTATAATTAAGAACAATTGTTGTTCTATTTATAATAATAATGTTTTGTATAAATGGAATATTACTTAATAAATTTTGTATACTTGACTTACATGAAAATAATTTTGCATATTGAACAAATTAGTATAAGAAAAGGAGATGATCATTCAAAGAGTTGAATGTGTGTATTTCTTTGAAATACAAGTGTGAATTATTTGAAAGGTTCAAAGAATTGAAGTGAAACAAATTGGCAATGTATTAAGATTCTTTGATTAGATCGAGGAATAAATACTTGTCTGATAAGTTTCTAGATCATCTCAAATGGTTTTCTCATAATGGACACATCACGATACGTAATAATTGATTGATGTATACGAATGAAAAATCGTACCTTGTTGGACATAGTGCGGTCCATAATGATTTTACCGAGCATTCCAATATCCTTACAGGATAATGTCCTAGAAATGGTTTGCATATCTCACGAAAAAGGTAACCTCAAAAATCAGCCCCAAGACTCCATAAAAGTTATGGACGGGGAGGATTCTAATCTTAAGTATGTTAAGATAAGGGGTTGTCAACTTATGTGAAAAGGTTTCAAAAGGATAAGCTTGGGACAAGATTTGACATGTCTGATTTGTGGGACATCCTAAAGTAAGTTTAGGGTATATGTTCTATAATTCTACTTAGCAAAAGGTGTTTGTTGCGAAACATGCGCATTCTAAGATAAATGTGTTTATTATTGAAGGGGCTAGTGGGAGGATAATAGATCTTGAAGAGTTCAAGAACCACAAAATACTATAAGTCAAATAAGAGGAACACGTAGATGAACCTATTATACCAAAAGAATCGTAAATCTGGAATAGTGCAAGAAGATACCTAGGAGGTATGGATTCATCATAGATGATGATGATGAGGTACACATCATAGAAGATGATGATGATGATCGATGAGGTTGTTATGAACACGAGACGATGGATTGAAGCAAGTCAAATAGAACAGTTTTGATGAGGCAATCAAAAGAGTTTGATTTTATCAAAAAAGAATGAACCTAGTGTGTAAAAAAGGGTCGATGGGAGCATCGTGACATTTCTAGTATTATATGTTGATATACTACGGATAAAGAATGACATACCAATGCTACAATCGGTAAAGATAAAGTTGTCTAAACATTCCTCCATGAATGATTTGGGAAGAGTATCTTAATTGGGGATATAAATCTATATAGATAGATTTAAGAGGATGCTCGACTTAACCCGAGAGCGTATATTCATTTGATGCTAAAGTCGTTTAGCATGGCAAACTCAAGAGATGTCTCATGTTGATGATCTATGGAGTGTATCTCTCTTAATAGTCCCCACAGACTCGAAAAAAGAGAGGTCGCATGAGTGACAATCATGTATGCAATGAAATGTACGAGACACGATGTTGATCGGTCATATTATGGAGAAGTTCACTATGAGTCGGTGAAAAACATCTTAAAGTGCTTACTTAGCAGGCACTAAGGATGTGATCATATTCATGGTGGGTCTAAATTAAAACTAGAGGGCTTAATGAGACTCAAGTTTTTCGAAGACGAGACCAAGATGATGAGAAAAATCCACTTTAAGGTAAAGCGTTATCTTGAGCGAGTGGTGCGATGAATTGGAAAGGTTCAAAAGCAATGAAAGAGTTCTTTGGTTTAGTGATAAAGACAAAGTATATAGCTATAAATGAAGGCTGTAAGTTGATTGTTTGGATTAAAAGTTCATTCTGAGAACTAGGAATAGTTCTAAGTCTCATCTTGGATCTAAACATGTGTTGTGGCACTTTCATTTGATTATTAGAATCATTGAAAGATGGGAAATCACTATAGAGATAGTGGACTCTCATGAACAACATTACATATCCATTAACTAAAGCTTATCCAACAAGCAGGATAATCGTCACTTAGAGAAGAAGAGTATGAGATACCATGACGATTGGCTTTAGTGCAAGTGGGAGATTGAAAGTAGTATGCACAAACCCGATCATGTTTGATGATAAAGCATATACTTTGTAACAATCTTATTCATTTATTAATAAAAGTATTAATTTATTAAAGGCTTTTAATTATCTACATGATGTTGTTTTATAATATGTGATAAACCCATAGTTTTAAGCAATGCTTTTAGAATAATGATGATGATCATTCTAATGAGATCTAAATTCTTAGAAAGCTTAAAACTAAAATAGTTCCCAATCGTTGGATTACTAAATTGGGGATTAGTGAATCAGGATAGATTGGTACATCGTTGCTTGCTCATTGGATGAGGATGATTGATCTCATGATCATTTGTGTGGAACACTAAAAGCAAGTATATAGGTGCTTATTAGAGAATAAGTTCTTTGAGCGTGGCTCATTAAGGAATACCTAATGGAGTTTTATTTGCTGTCGATAGGAATTTCTGTAGTGATAGTAGTCAAGTGATCCTTGGACTTGAGATCATCATAGTATCTTGTGTATGATGAGTTATACTTTGACTTATTCCTTAAGACCCTTAGGGTATATCAAAGGGTATGCTTGGGTATAATAAGTTGTACATGGAAATAATGTATGATCGATAAAGAATCTACCACTTCTAATAAAAAGAGAAATGTCTATGTGATTCGATAAATGACAACCCGGTAGTCCTTGGCAAGCGAATGAAATTAGAAAGGAGTTTCTAATTTGCATTATTTGGAGTTGTGCATTTAAGGATCGAAATACATATAATTAAATAAAATAAGACTTGACGGTAATTCCATGTCTTATATTTAATTGGGACATTGTATGGTGGAAGGATTGAATTGTCACGGTAACTATTTACTCAAAGGTTCTTTAATGATTAATGTTGAAATCTATATTATACGGAAAGTCGTTGATCATTTGGGAGGCTTATCCTATTGTAGAATAAATATTATTTATTTAAATAAATTAATTATTTAATTTATTTATTTAAATAAGATTAAATTATTCTAATTGATTTATTCACAATAGGTTTAATATGGAGAACCTAAAAGGGTCACACCATAAAAGGAAGAATAATTATTTAAGAAGTTAATGGCATAATCGTAATAATATGTTAAGTATATTTAATTTAATCTATGGTGATAGAATAAATTAAATAGCTTAATATTATTATTTAATATTTTAGAAATATTAAATATAAATTAATAAGAGAAGTCTTATTAATATTATTACAATTATTATTATTTTAATTTCTAAAAGAGTTTAGGAATTAATTTAATATAAGTACTCTCATTTATTCTAATTGGATTAGGAAGGAAAATTAATTAAAGG
This sequence comes from Panax quinquefolius, assembly GCA_020205615.1. Lineage (NCBI taxonomy): Eukaryota > Viridiplantae > Streptophyta > Magnoliopsida > Apiales > Araliaceae > Panax > Panax quinquefolius. Next base: position 58,509,422 of record CM035151.1, on the reverse strand, counting down.
AGTTTAATTAATTATTCCTAATAAGATTAGGAGCCCCTTTAATTAAAAAGGGTTTAATTAAATAATACCTTATTTTTAATAGGGTTACTTGATATCTTTATAAGAGAGAGTCTTCTTATATCGGATATTAAGAAGACGTTATAATTCCAATTGTTGGAGAGTGCGCTCCTTTTCTATAGAGATAGAAAAACTAGGGTTTGAGCCAATACCCCTTCTTCTTAAAAATTCTTTTTCCTTGGTGGATCACCTCTAGAGGCCAAACACTAGGGTGGCTAACGTTGATCAAAGGAAGGAACCAAACCCGGTGGATTCAAGTTGAACGCGAAAAGGATTGGAGGTGAACTTGTACCTGAGGAAGCTCGGATCTTCAAGGGTATGTTTCTTATTCATCTTTTTCGTTTAATTAATAATTGTGCATAAAGGGGGTGATCCGGGTATATGGTTTCTAAAATTTTTTAAACTCTAATTTTTACTCGTTTCCGCACTTTTATGCAATTTGATTGCGTTCTTGAATATTACAAACCTAACATGAGGATGTTTTGGTCTCTTTTTTTGACTATTTTCCTAAGTTTTCTCAAGTTCGCATCTCGAACTTCGGCTCCGATAGAATCGTCGAGTCCGTCGGTTATTGTGTATATTGCCTACGCGGTACTATTACCTATGTTTGCGTGTTAACTGGACGACCGAGATGGGTTTTGGTCTCTTTTTCTACTATTTTCCTAAGTTTTCTCAAGTTAGGCGTACAGGGCTCGAACTCGGGCTCCATATATCGGAATCTAGTTCCGTCAGTTGTAAGGCGTGTCTATTGCCTATGCGGTGCTATTGTCTATGTTTGCGTATTAATTGGACGACCGAGGCGGGTTTTCGTCTCTTTTTTGACTATTTTCTAAAGTTTTCTCAAGTTAGGCGTACGGGGCTCGAACTCGGGCTCTGTATATCAGAATCGAGTCCTATCAGTTGTAACGCGTGTCTATTGCATATGCGATGCGATTACCTGTGTTTGCGTGTTAACTAGACGACCGAGGCGGGTTTTGGTCTCTTTTTCGACTATTTTCCTAAGTTTTCTCAAGTAAGGCGCACGGGGCTCGAACTCGGGCTCTGTATATCGGAATCAAGTCCCGTCAATTGTAACACGTGTCTATTGCCTACGCGCTGCTATTTCCTATGTTTGCATGTTAACTGGACGACCGAGGTGGGTTTTGGTCTCTTTTTCGACTATTTTCCTAAGTTTTCTAAAGTAAGTCGTAGGGGGCTCGAACTCGGGCTTCGTATATTGGAATCGAGTCCTGTCAGTTGTAATGCGTGTCTATTGCCTACGCAGTTCTATTGCCTGTGTTTGCGTGTTAACTGGACGACCGATGCGGGTTTTGGTCTCTTTTTCGACTATTTTCCTAAGTTTTCTCAAGTTAGGCGTACGGGGCTCAAACTCGGGCTCCGTATATCGGAATCGAGTCCCGTTAGTTGTAACGCGTGTCTATTGCCTACGCGGTGCTATTTCTTGTGTTTGCGTGTTATCTAGATGACCGAGGCGGGTTTTGGTCTCTTTTTCGATAATTTTCTTAAGTTTTCTCAAGTAAGGCGTACGGGGCTTGAACTCGGGCTCTGTATATTGGAATCGAGTCCCGTCAGTTGTAATGCACGTCTATTGCCTACGTGGTACTATTGCATATGTTTGCGTGTTAACTGGACGATCGAGGCGGGTTTTGGTCTCTTTTTTGACTATTTTCCTAAGTTTTCTCAAGTAAGGCGTACGAGGCTCGAACTCGGGCTCTGTATATCAGAATCGAGTCCCGTCAGTTGTAACGCGTGTCTATTACCTACGAGGTGCTATTGCCTATTTTTGCGTGTTAACTAGACGACCGAGGCGGGTTTTGGTCTATTTTTCGACTATTTTTCTAAGTTTTCTCAAGTTAGGCGTATGGGGGTCGAACTCGGGCTCTGTATATCGAAATCGAGTCCCGTAAGTTGTAACGCATGTCTATTGCCTATGCGGTGCTATTGCCTGTGTTTGCATGTTAACTGGATGACCGAGGCGGGTTTTGGTCTCTTTGTCGACTATTTTCCTAAGTTTTGTCAAGTTAGGTGTACGGGGCTCGAACTCGTGCTCCGTATATCGGAATCAATTCCCGTCAGTTGTTACGCATGTCTATTGCCTACCTAGCGCTATTGCCTATGTTTGCGTGTTAACTAGACGACCGAGGCAGGGTTTGGTCTCTTTTTCAACTATTTTCCTAAGTTTTCTCAAGATAGGCATACGGGTCTCGAACTCGGGCTTCGTATATCGGAATCAAGTCCCGTCAGTTGTAACGTGTGTCTATTGCCTACGCGGTGCTATTGCCTGTGTTTGCGTGTTAACTGGACGACCGAGGCGGGTTTTGGTCTCTTTTTCGACTATTTTCCTAAGTTTTCTAAAGTAAGGCGTACAGGGCTCGAACTCGGGCTCTGTATATCGGAATCGAGTCCCGTTAGTTGTAACACATGTCTATTGCCTACGCAGTGCTATTGCATGTATTTGTGTGTCGTTGGACGACCGAGGCGGGTTTTGGTCTCTTTTTCGACTATTTTCCTAAGTTTTCTCAAGTAAGGCGTACGGGGCTCGAACTTGGGCTCTGTATATCGGAATCGAGTCCGTCGGTTATGTACGCGTGTCTATTGCCCTCTGCGGTGCTATTGCCTATTTTGCGTGTTAACTGGATGAATAGAGGCGAGTTTTGGTCTATTTTTCGACTATTTTTCTAAGTTTTCTCAAGTTAGGCGTATGGGGGTCGAACTCGGGCTCTGTATATCAGAATCGATTCCCGTAAGTTATAACACATGTCTATTGCCTACGCGGTGCTATTGCCTTTATTTTCATGTTAACTGGACGACCGAGGCGGGTTTTGGTCTCTTTTTTGACTATTTTCCTAAGTTTTCTCAAGTTAGGCGTATGGGGCTCGAACTCGGGCTCTGTATATCAGAATCGAGTCCCATCAGTTGTAATGCATGTTTATTGCCCTACTGTGGTGCTATTGCCTGTGTTTGCATGTTAACTGGACGACCGAGGCGGGTTTTGGTCTCTTTTTGACTATTTTCCTAAGTTTTCTCAAGTTAGGCATACGGGGCTCGAACTCGGGCTCTGTGTATCGTAATTGAGTCCCATCAGTTGTTATGCGTGTCTATTGCCTACGTAGTGCTATTGCCTGTGTTTGCGTGTTAACTGGATGACTGAGGCGGGTTTTGGTCTCTTTTTCGACAATTTTCCTAAGTTTTTTCAAGTAAGGCGTACGGGGCTCGAACTCGGGCTCTGTATATCGGAATTGAGTCCCGTAAGTTATAACGCATGTCTATTGCCTACGCGGTGCTTTTGCCTATATTTGCGTGTTAACTGGACGACCGAGGTGGGTTTTGGTCTCTTTGTCGACTATTTTCCTAAGTTTTCTCAAGTAAGGCGTACGGGGCTCGAACTTAGGCTCTGTATATCAAAATCAAGTCCCATCAGTTGTAATGGGTGTTTATTGCCTACGCGGTGCTATTGCCTATGTTTACGTGTTAATTGGACGACCGAGGCGGGTTTTGGTCTCTTTTTTGACTATTTTCTTAAGTTTTCTCAAGTTAAGCGTACGGGGATCGAACTCGGGCTCCGTATATTGAAATCGAGTCCCGTCAGTTGTAACGCGTGTCTATTGCCTACGCGCTGCTATTTCCTGTGTTTGTGTGTTAACTGGACGACCGAGGCGGGTTTTGGTCTCTTTTTCGACTATTTTCCTAAGTTTTCTAAAGTAAGGCGTACGGGGCTCGAACTCGGGCTCCGTATATTGGAATCGAGTCCCGTCAGTTGTAATGCATGTCTATTGCCTACGCGGTGCTATTTCTGTGTTTGCGTGTTAACTGGATGACCGAAGGCGGGTTTTGGTCTCTTTTTCGACTATTTTCCTAAGTTTTCTCAAGTTAGGCGTACGGGGCTCGAACTCGGGCTCTGTAGTATATCAGAATCGAGTCCCATCAGTTGTAACGCGTGTCTATTGCCTACGCGGTGCTATTTCCTATGTTTGCGTGTTAACTGGACAATCGAGGCAGGTTTTGGTCTCTTTTTCGACTATTTTCCTATGTTTTCTAAAGTATGGCGTACAGGGCTCGAACTCGGGATTCGTATATCAGAATCAAGTCCCGTCAATTGTAACGCATGTCTATTGCCTATGCGGTGCTATTTCCTATGTTTGTGTGTCGTTCGGATGACCGAGGCGGTTTTGGTCACTTTTTCGACTATTTTCCTAAGTTTTCTCAAGTTAGGCGTACGGGGCTCGAACTCGGGCTCCGTATATCAGAATCGAGTCCCGTCAGTTGTTACGCGTGTCTATTGCCTACGTAGTGCTATTGCCTGTGTTTGCGTGTTAACTGGACGACCGAGGCGGGTTTTGGTCTCTTTTTCGACTATTTTTCTAAGTTTTCTCAAGTAAGTCGTACGGGGCTCGAACTCGGGTTCTGTATATCGGAATCGAGTCCCCTCAGTTGTAACGCGTGTCTATTGCCTACGCGGTGCTATTGTCTGTGTTTTCGTGTTAATTGGACGACCGAGGCGGGTTTTGGTCTCTTTTTCGACTATTTTCCTATGTTTTCTCAAGTTAGGCATACGGGGCTCGAACTCGGGCTCTGTATATCGGAATCGAGTCTCGTCAGTTGTAATCTGTGTCTATTGCCTACGCGGTGCTATTACCTGTGTTTGCGTGTTAACTGGATGAACGAGGCGGGTTTTGGTCTCTTTTTCGACTATTTTCCTGAGTTTTCTAAAGTAAGGCGTACGGGGCTCGAACTCGGGCTCCGTATATCAGAATAGAGTCCCGTCATTTCTAATGCGTGTCTATTGCCTACGCGGTGCTATTGCATGTGTTTGCTTTTTAACTGGACGACCGAGGCGGGTTTTGGTCTCTTTTTCGACTATTTTCCTAAGTTTTCTCAAGTTAGGCATACAGGGCTTGAACTCAGGCTCCGTATATCGGAATTAAGTCCTGTCAGTTGTAACGCGTGTCTATAGCCTACGCGGTGCTATTTCCTATGTTTGCGTGTTAACTGGACGACCGAGGCAGATTTTGGTCTCTTTTTTTACTATTGTCCTAAGTTTTCTCATGTTAAGCGTACGGGGCTCGAACTCGGGCTCCGTATATCGGAATCGAGTCCCGTCAGTTGTAACACATGTCAATTTCCTACGCGCTGCTATTGCTTATGTTTGCATGTTAACTGGACGACCGAGACGGGTTTAGTCTCTTATTCGACTATTTTCCTAAGTTTTCTCAAGTAAGGCGTACGGGGCTCGAACACGAGTTCTGTATTTCGGAATCGAGTCCCGTCAGTTGTAACGTGTGTCTATTGCCTATGCGGTGCTATTTCCCATGTTTGCATGTTTACTAGACGACCGAGGCGGGGTTTGGTCTCTTTTTTGACTATTTTCCTAAGTTTTCTCAAGTTAGGCGTCATGAGGGCTCGAACTTCGAGCTCAAGTATATCGGAATCGAGTCCGTTAGTTATAGCGCGTGTCTATTGCCTCTGCGGTGCTATTGCCTATATTTACGTGTTAACTGGACGGCCAAGAGGCGGGTTTTGGTCTCTTTTTGACTATTTTCCTATGTTTTCTAAAGTTAGGCGTCTGAGGGCTCGAACTCGGGCTTCAGTATATCAGAATCGAGTCCCGTCAGTTGTAATGCATGTATACATTGCCTCTCTTGGTGCTATTATCTGTGTTTTTGCGTGTTAATTGGACGGCCGAGGCGGGTTTTGGTCTCTTTTTGACTATTTTCCTAAGTTTTCTCAAGTTAGGCGTGATGGGGCTCGAACTTCGGAGCTCGTATATCGATCGAATCGAGTCCCATCGTCGGTTATAACACGTGTCTATTGCCTACGCGGTGTTATTGCCTGTGTTTGGGTGTTAACTGGACAACCGAGGCGGGTTTTGGTCTCTTTTTCGACTATTTTTCTAAGTTTTCTCAAGTTAAACGTATGGGGCTCGAACTCGGGCTCCGTATATCAGAATCGAGTCCCGTTAGTTGTAACGCATGTCTATTGCCTACGCGGTGCTATTGCCTATGTTTTCATGTTAACTGGACGACCGAGGCGGATTTTGGTCTCTTTTTCGACTATTTTCCTATGTTTTCTCAAGTTAGGCGTACGGGGCTCGAACTTGGGCTCCGTATATCAGAATCGCATCCCGTCAGTTATAACGCGTGTCTATTGCCTATACGGTGCTATTGTCTGTGTTTGCGTATCGTGGCGGTTTTGGTCTCTTTTTTTGACTATTTTACTAAGTTTTCTCAAGTTAGGCGTACGGGACTCGAACTCGGGCTCCATATATCGGAATCGTGTACCTTCAGTTGTAACGCATGTCTATTGCCTATGCGGTGCTATTATTACGTGTTTGCGTGTTTAATTAGACTGACCGAGGCGGGTTTTGGTCTCTTTTTGACTATTTTCCTAAGTTTTCTCAAGTTAGGCGTATGGGGCTCGAACTTCGAGCTCGTATATAAAATCGAGTCCCGTCGGTTATAGCATATGTCTACATTGCCTACTGCGGTGTTATTACTATGTTTGTGTGTCGTTCGGATGACCGAGGCGGGTTTTGGTCTCTTTTTCGACTATTTTCTAAGTTTTCTCAAGTTAAGCGTATGGGGCTCGAACTCGGGCTCCGTATATCGGAATCGAGTCCCGTCAGTTGTAACGCATATCTATTGCCTACGCGGTGCTATTGCCTGTGTTTTCATGTTAACTGGATGACCGAGGCGGATTTTGGTCTCTTTTTCGACTATTTTCCTATGTTTTCTCAAGTTAGGCGTACGGGGCTCGAACTTGGGCTTCGTATATCAGAATCGCGTCCCGTCAGTTGTAACGCATGTCTATTGCCTACGCGGTACTATTACCTATGTTTGCGTGTTAACTGGACGACCGAGGCGGGTTTTGGTCTCTTTTTCGACTATTTTCCTAAGTTTTCTCAAGTTAGGCGTCTGAGGGGGGCTCGAACTCGGGCTCCGTATATCGGAATCGAGTTCCGTCAGTTGTAACACGTGTCTATTGCCTACGCGGTGCTATTGTCTGTGTTTGCATGTTAATTGGACCACCGAGGCGGGTTTTGGTCTCTTTTTGACTATTTTCCTAAGTTTTCTCAAGTTAGGCGTATGGGGCTCGAACTCGGGCTCTGTATATCGGAATCGAGTCCCATCAGTTGTAATGCGTGTCTATTGCCTACGCGGTGCTATTGCTTGTGTTTGCGTGTTAACTAGACGACCGAGGTAGGTTTTGGTCTCTTTTTTGACTATTTTCCTAATTTTTCTCAAGTTAGGCGTACGGGGCTCGAACTCGGGCTCCGTATATCAAAATCAAGTCCCGTCAGTTGTAACACGTGTCTATTGCCTACGCGGTGTTATTGTCTGTGTTTGTGTTTGACTACGCATGTTAACTAGTTATTTGACAGTTTATATAAGCAATATAATTACAAATAAGGAAATACATCAATAATAAGTTTTAGCTGTCGAATATATGGAGGAAAGATGTTGCCCAAGACAACTGCACATACACGGATGGCCTCCTCCCGGACTACACCCATGAGGTTGTCAGCGGCAGCTGTAGGATCTATGGAGCCGTGCACAACCTCCTGAGCAAGCTGGTAGACTTCGCGTGATGGTGCGTCTGACTGCACGACACTGTTCGCCATTCACCCCTCTATGATCCGCCTGAAGAAGTCGTCAGATAATGAAGGGTCAGCGCCTGATCCACTCGCACCACTACCTCCGGTGGGTGGGCGACGTCGAGATCTCATGATGGGAACTATAGTGAAAGGTTTGGGACAGGGAATTCCCACAACTCTACCCTTCTTCGGCCCCCCTGTAGCCTGCAGCCAGTCCTCCATCTCCTCGTCCTCACGCTCATCCTTAGCCACTTGAGTGTCACCTCTCTGGCTACTCCGGACCACAGAAAGGTCCTCGAATCGTGTCTGAAAAAACACAGAAATGGGTGAAAAGCAAGTATTACACAAAAAAATACAAAAGAATTTCAAAGTCATCAAATGCATACTAAATAAAATAATTAAATTATTTACCGCAATGCGCTCTACCTCAGGTGAGATATAACCACTGTCACCTTTCTTCTGGTGAGCGTGCCACCAAAACTCGAGGCGGGAAGGTCGGTGCTTTAGACTCACCTCGAGTCTCTCTCTGTAGAGGTCGTACGACTGACTCCCAGTCTTGATGTGGGAGGCGACTACTGCTTGTCAGCGTTTGTACACTATCCGACATCTTCTTGAAAGCCTCGCCCTCCCAAATAAGGCACATCTGCTCCCACACCGCAACACCAATGAAATCTGGTCGGACATCTCTAAGTGTCTGTCCATCCGCCATCTTGGTATGGGCCTTCTTCTTCCAGTCGTAGACCCACTTGTGCCAATTCATCTCGAGATACTTCCCGAGAACAGTGCTGCCGTGGGCTTCTTGCCCGTCCTCGAAGCGATAATATCTCTGCAGTACAATATATGAATATCAGCAGTTACTTAGTAGAAAACATAAAGCAAAGCAATAAATAAATGAATGACTAAAACACAAATTAAAACTATCATATGAATGAATGACTTCTTACCCTAAACTCAGCAATAATCAGACCACGTGTGCGGTCATCCACATCCGCCCACCTCATCCACGAAATTTGGAGAATCGGTTCATGGACGATCCCAAGCAACGTGTTCCTTGGCGTCGCGTCAAGGATACTAAAATTAAAATTATTAAATTTGAAAATTACAAAGAATATATAAGAACTAAATAATTAATACAAATATAATGTTAAATATGAAATTACCTAGTAGTCCCGAGCCACGGCATATAAGCTACTGGGGATTCCTAGCAATCCGTCTTTAGTCCCGCGGAGGCCTACGTCGATCACCTATGTAGTGAAATACAACAATATTTATATAAACGAATATAATGTCAATAATACATAAAATTAAAAACAAAAAGATGTATAACAACAAAACAAGTAATTATACCTGATGATCCGGCCTGATCATCACCAGCACTACCTCCATGGCCTGAACTACCAGCACGCCCACCACGATCGCCGTGTGGTGTACGCGACCATATCTGTATATATACTTTCAAATCATCAAGAGGATAACATGCGGAAAAAACTAAAAGGACACAACATAAATATCAGAATCATCATGCACATACAACTAAAAGGATACAACATGCAGATATAACTAGAAGGAGACAACTATTACATTTGAATACAACTAAAAGGACATAAAGAGTATATATTCCTAATCATTTATATCATCAAAGCCATCAATATCAGATTCGTCATCTTCGAGCAGTAGATCTTCATTATCGTTGTCATCACCATCTTCGTCATCCTCAACGATTTGTTCAATTATATCTACCTCCTCAACAACCTCGTCTTCACTTTTGACAGCGACTACATCATCCTCTTCTTCACTAGACTCACTAATAATTGTCACATCAGCAGGTGTGACACTAATATACTCGACTTGTAAAGGTTCATAAATGCGGGCGAGGAGTCGTGCCTTGAAAACCACGGGCTTTGGTGGTTATAACAGCATGCCATGGGCTTGCAGGAGTCTTAACACTCCGCGCGTAGTACACCTATGTTGCTTGGCTTGCTAAAATAAAAACAAATCCATACCGGTCATGAGTCTTAGTTTTGACTTAACGTTAACGATCACCGTCACGATTTTTTTATCTACTTTAAATCCATTCTCAACATCAAACAAATGACAATTGAAGTAAACTAATTCTTTATGACCACAATATTTGAGAACGATAACTTCTAGCAAACGTCCATACCAGTCATCCCAAATGTTATCGTAGCAGCTACCTTTCACCATAACACCAGAATCGTGAGGCGACTTCCCGATATCACAACACTTAAATCAGAATCGTTGACAATGGCGCATGTATAAGTATCTCTGAGATCTTTCGGTACGTCGGCTATAAGCTTTAGCCGATTGTGAGAGCTAACTCGTTTGTGAGGACCTAATGTACATTAACACAACATATTCTCAAGTTAATTACGCCATAAGAATAAATCTATGATGGTATATTCATTGAACTTATAAAGGTTAGACTTGCATAATCTTTAAACCATTGCACAAATTGTCCATTTCTCAAATTTTACAAATCCCCGTCCGATATACTCGGATTCGCTTCACGTACTTCAACATCATATTGACTGCAACACAGTTATATACTTAATGTGTTTGTAAAGGAACTTGACACAGTTACACCAGACATATATAGTTATGACTACTTACTTAATGTATGGCGCTACTTCATTCATGTTGACAAGTGCATACAATGTGGTAGCTGCATACTCACTATCGGTCAAGAATCGCCTTTTTTTTACCGCCGAATGAGTGTACAGGATGACTAAAGGCCGTTAAGTCTCCATTTTCCTCGTGCGCAACAACCTCATTCTGACGTAAGCGATTGTGCTTCGTCTGAACATTCGGCTCAAAGTACAATGAGCAGAAATTAACAAGTTCCTCCATAACATAACTTTCAGTAATTGACCCCTCTACACGGGCTCTATTCTTTACCTTTGGCTTTAGACGTCGCATATACCTATGTGATATATATATAGATTAGCAAAAAACATTAATGTCATTACCGTATTAAAAACATTAATGTCATTACCTCTCGAATGGATACATCCATCTATATTACACGGGACCGCCAAACTTAGCTTCCTATGGCAAATGAATAGGCAAGTGCTCCATTGAATCAATAAATGATGGAGGGAAGATCATTTCTAACTTGCACATTATTTCCACTATCTGCATCTCCATTTTATCTATGTCTTTGAGCTAAAGCTCCGTCAAGCATAGATCTCTGAAGAAATTAGAAAGCTCTGTCAATGCATCAACCACACGTTTCGGTAACAAGTCGATAAATACCACGGGGATCAACTTCTGCATGAATACGTGACAATCATGAATTTTGAGACCCCGAAACTTCAGCTCTTCGACTTTACAACACCTTGCTATATTCGAAGAATATCCATCTGGGAGCTTCAGTCCACTGATCCAATTACATATCAATATCAACTGTTCCCTGGTCAAAGTATATTCAGCTTTAGGCGTTACCATCTTACTACCCTCCCGATATGTACCCACAGATCTTCCCTAATGTTCATTTCTACCAAATCAAGCCTCGACTTGTTGTTGTCCTTTGTTCTACTACTCGGCATCTAGGGATTGTATAAAAATGTTATCAAATACGTCCTTCTCAGTATGCATCGGATCTAAACAATGACGGATACAGAGTGTAGCCCAATAAGGCAGGTCAAAGAACATGGATCTGTGTGTCCAGTTGTGAACCTTTTCGTAACCAAAAGCTTGCTCCAATATGTGATTCTTCCCTGGAGGTGAAAACTTCAAATGACTAATCCAACTCAACACTGCTGACCCAGAAAGATGGCCAGGTACTTGACGTTTCTCTGTTTTTCGATTGAATTGTTTACTCATCCGTCGATAACGATGTTCAATCGGCAAAAACTGTCTGGATGTTGCAAAGAAACTCATTTTCCCCTATGTTTGAGCCGCATAGCTTTAACTGATCCCATGCACATGGGATATGACAAGCCCCCGTGAGTCGAATATCCACTGATCATTCCTAACGCCGGGAAGTCATTTATTGTCCATAGTAAAGCTGCCCTCATGTCAAAGTTCTGCTTAAGAGATACATCATAAGTTTGAACCCCCTTTTTCCCGCAACATTTTCAACTCATCAACTAACGGCCTGAGGTATACATTGATGTCTTTACTCGGACTCTTATCACCTGGAATCAGTAAAGGCGTGAACATGTAGGGATCTTTCATGCACATTGAAGGTGGGAGGTTATACACCACAATAATCACCGGCCAAGTTGAGTAGGATTTTGTGTAAGGCCCGTTAAACGGATTAAACCCATCCGTAGCAAGTCCAAGCCTAACATTGCGAACCTCTTCAGCAAACAAGGGGTGCTTGTTATCAAAATTTTTCCACTCAAGCCCATCTGCCAGGTGTGTCAGTTGACCTTCAACTATGTCTCGTGTAGAGTGCCACCTCCTATCCTCGGCGGTATGTGTTGACATGAACAACCGCTGAAGCCTCAGGGCAATGGGAAAGTAACGTAAGATCTTTCTCGGCACGTCTTTTACCTTTTTCTTGCGTTGTTCACAGTATCTACTTGTACCACAAATATCACATGACCTCTTATCTTTATTGACATCACCGTAATACAACATACAGTCATTCTCACAAGCATCAATCTTCTCATACCCTAGATTGAGCCTTTTATCCATTTTCTTCACATCATAGTACGACTCCGGTAACTTATTGCCTGCAGGTAAGCACTCCTTCACAATGCTTAACAGTTCATTAAAACCTCTCTCGCTACAGTCATGCTCGTTCTTGAAGTGTAAAAACTTAGTCACGGCAGATAAGACAGTGTGCTTTTTGTGCCCGTCATACAGTGGCGTCGCTGCTTCATGCAATAACTCATAGAAACCCTTAGCCCCATCATTCGGCTCTTGCTCGACGCTACTTCCATCCCTATCTGTATTCCACTGGAAGTATGAACCAACAGCTTCGATTATCATATTAGTACAGTCAAAGGTTTTGTCACCTCCGGATTTCGGTTCTGATTCATGTTCATCCAACCAGGTTTCCCCATAATAGATCCATTTCTTATAACCCTTCTTAAACCTATACGTAAATAAGTCGCACATGACATCACTCCTTTCCTTCCACACTTCATTCACACACCTCTTACAAGGACATCTGATCTCATCGCCGCTGACTTACTCAAACGTGAAGTTGAGAAACTATTCAACCCCACTACGATACTCAGAGCTAAGCCCACTCTTATCAGTGGCTACCCTACGTTCCATCCAACTTTGATCAACAGACATCTCGAACAACTGTCTGCTATATATATGGAAAGTGAATTTGTATCGACATTATATTTCTCATAATCTAAAATTACCAGAAAATAAAGTGAATTTGTGTTTTAATGTCTATTAGGGTGGGTCAAAGCATGTTCTGAATTATTTAGCTTACAGTGAAGAGGGTTGACAATATAAATATAGATTATAAATTTAAAGACAATGATGATAATCAAAGTAAATACATAAGAAAATATGTACTATTTTATTTAATTATAAAATTCTTAAAATGAAAGTCAGGCTTTAGCAATAACTTGTTCCAATAAAAGCATTTTCAGAAATTCATTTTGCAATTTTAGCTTACTAATAGACTGCATTGCCCGGAACCATTTCCAAGCATGTACAGAGATTGTCATGCCCATGACTAGTTCCATGGAGAGCATGTTTCCTCCATTCTCCTTCAGTTACAAGGACTTTGAAGAGAATTGCTTGAAAAACTATGGAGTTAAAGCCCAGACCACTCTCGATCACTACCGAGTTTGGTGGAAGTGTAAGTTTGAAAAACTATTCCGATTATGAGAAATATAATGTCGATGTATTGCTAGATTCAAAAAGGCTATCCAAATTTCAAAGGACCCTTTACTTTCCCCCAAATCTCCCCCGTATATATACACGTACGCATTAGATCATAGTAATTAATTACTGAAGAAAAAAAGACAAAGTTCTTCAAACGAGATTATAATCAATATATTCACCTAATTGAGCAATACCCAATTATTACCTCAAACACAGGCATACACGTAAAAATAGAAAATGGGTTCAAAATAAACAAACGATTAGATTGAAATAGATGAAAAAATTACAGTGAAAAACAATGCCCCAAACTGCATCTCTTCAATAACCCACTAAACAAGCCACATTTTGAATTCAGAATGAAAAAGCCTAATTTCTTACATTGGCATAAAAATTAAAAATAACCAAACAAAAATGGTCCATTACTTAGCCTTACAACATATACAGTAAAGAAGAAAAAATACTTAGCTCAAAACTCAAGTACAAATCAAAGTAAATAGTTGTGCGAATTCAAGTACTTAAATTAAAACATATAATAGAACAAATAGAATCATACCTATTGCAAGTTGAGCGAAACCATGAGTAAAGAAGAAAGAAGGAGAGGTGGAGCGTTATATGTGATGGCCGGAGTATGGCAGGAGGGGGAGGTCATCGGCGCCGGCGATATGGGAGGAGGGGGAGCTGACCTTGAAGATTTTTTCTTCAATTAATGGCGTCTGGGAGGTATGGGATGAACAGGGTCGAGGGAAAATCAAATATCAGTAGCGTAGCAGAGCAGAGGAAGAGGGAGGGAAAAGACAGTAATCGTTCTCGTCGTGAGTAGGGCTTTTTTAAAAGACTCATTCTCGATGAAATACGATCGTCGATATTCTTTGCTAGTTGTTATTGACTCAATGACGACGACCCGGTGTCGCTTTGTGAGAATTTTAAGCCATCGCCTATAACTTTCCCTCTCCGGCGAAAAAAGCCCACTAAATGTAAAACTGGGAAAGGTTATTCTCGACGGGACTTATGGACGACGGGTAGGCCGTCGCTATTGATATCATTCTCGACAGGAATATAGCCGTCGCCAGTACCCCCGTCGCCTATGACCCAGTTTCTTGTAGTGGATTCTGGTGTGATTTTCAATTCTAAACTAAGAATCTTATTTATAGGAGAATGGCAGGATACTATTTGAATTTAGAAAATCACGGACGCACAATAGGAAAATTTCACGGGCAAAGTTCCCGGGAAATTAAAAGAATTTTCTTGATTTTACTATGCTGCACTATGCAACACTATGCAGTATTATGCAACACTATGCAAGATATTATGCAACAAATATAATGCAAGATTTTACACAAAATAAAATATAATATATTCTATTTTATATATAAAAATAAATATATATATATATATATATATATATATAAATAACCTTACACCAATGACACTTTATAATATATATATATATATAACAAAACTGAGATAACTTCTACCAACGATTTTGAAAAATGGGTAAGTGGGGGTTCATATAATAAGTCAAATTTACAACAAATACTTCATAAAAAAATCCCTACTATTTATCTCAAATCATTTGGCTTCTCAAAATACATTTTTAATAACATTTATTCATCATTAATATTTAAACTCGCAATATTAACAACCAGATCATTCACTGGAAAGAGGGGGCTTTTCGATAAGGATTTTTCCTTATTGGCGCGCAATTAGGTGACCAAACCCCTTTCCTCGACAAAAATTTCTAGACATCGTCAAAGATGACCTGTTGTTGTTGAATATCTTTGGTCGTAGTGCAAAGATGACCTGTTGTTGAATATCTTTGGCCTGTAGTGCAAAGATGAACTGTTGATGAATATCTTTGGCCCGTAGTGCAAAAGATGAATTTATTAGTATGATTATGAACAAGAACTGGGATTTGGTATAACCATGATCTTTGATGTTTCAGGTAAAGACATGTGATGAAAATTATCTTCGTCTTGGGTGCGAAGAGCAATTTAGAACCACAATTATAATTATGAGTTATTCACATGATTTTGGACAGGAATTATTTATTGATGTTACAAGGATAAAACATTGTTGATGGACTTTTAACATGGAGAAGATAATAGACTTTATGGTCTATTTAACTCTTCTAATGGATTGCTCGTTCTGCTGCAACTATGGTTGAAAAGTTCTATCATCTACCATATGTTCTAAATCTTTGATTTATTATTGACGAAGGCTATTGATAATTTAATTATCTTTAGTCATGATATTCTTTACTGGGCTAGTTGTGCTCACCCTTTTCTTCACAATTCCTTTTAGGTAATAAGAGTGTAGCTGGGTCGAGCGGGGGTAACAGGGGAATAGAACGATGGTCTATAGTTGTTGAGGTTACCCCTAAAACGGTATGGAAATAATTTTATTGAGAATTATAGATAAGTGTGTGGTATTTTATACGTCATTTTAACAGTTGATTTTGGTGAACCGAATAGGGTGAGGTGAACCCAACTTTGGAAGGGTGTTTTGCCACTATCATACATGATGTCTAATGACAGACGACTTCGTGTTATCATAAGACAGGGTTGTACACATGCACTTGCTGATTATATCTATGAGCACTACCTATATAATCTTGGAGTTTGGTTGAAATATAATTCTCTATTGGGACAATGGAGATAATTATATGTTAAGAGAAGACTCACCATTGGAAAGAACATGACAGTAATCTTCTCATTTTTCTTTGGGGTCTATTGGGTCAACCAAGGATAATTCTCGAGTCATATGATATCTATCATAACTTAGATGCATGGCCTCCCATGTACGAAGGTTTCCTTGAGCATTTTTCAAAGATTTTAATTTCTAAAACAGTTATTGATTGTACTTTTATGTAAAGTACCATTGTAAGGTGTTGTGGTCGAGGCACCATGAGACTTACATATAATTGTATTAAAACTCACAGCTTATGTGTTGTTGTACTCTACACGACAGTTCAACAGTTGTATAAATGAAGTTTGTTGTTGATTTCTATAGTGTGATATCTGGTAACTCAGAATGGGTCGTGTGGACCTATTTTGGGGGTGTCACATAATTAAGCTAATCATTAGGTTATATTACAATCTTAGAAATGAAATTAGTTCATAACTATAGAGCTAATAATCATTATCAAAGTATTCAACATGCTCAAAATACAAAATGAATGAAAGATTTTGATAAAGAAAACTCCAACTCTTCTCTTCTTCGCGTAGAGTCCGATCAATGAAGGAAGCAATGAACACGAATTACTTGAAGATCCAACTTTTTCTCTTCCTAAAACTAACTAACTCTACTCTCTATATTCTCTCTACACTGATACTGGAGGCTGCTGCTTGTTAATTTTTTCTAAGTCTTCAGCTCCTTAGGTCACTAAAAACTGATCTCTGTCTGGAGACCAGGAGGTTGCGCTGCGGTGCCACCCTTTAAGTCTTGGATCGACGCTGCAGCGTAAGTCAAGGTTGTCTAGTCTATAAGTCGTGCTGCAGCCCCCCCTTTGCATAAAGCAGCCGCGTTGGGGCGCCAGAAGGGATGTGATGTGGCAGGATTGTGGCACTCTGTAGTGCCGTTTTACAAAGGAAACAGGCGCTGCGAGTACCAGTTGCATGAAAAAGAAATTTTTACCCTTAAACACCTGAAAATGACGATAATCCCTATAAAGCACTTTGAAGCCAAAAATAGCAATAAATATAATAAAGTAGTATAAAATATGATAAACAGACAACTTCTTAAGGTTTAGAGTGCTCGATTCACGGGTATAAATCCCACTCATCACCTTTGTCCCTAAAAAAGCTAGCCTAATATATTAGTAATCCCTTAAAATGTGGAATAACAAAGAAAAGAGGAGAAGTGTACTGTGTGTGTGTGTGTATATATATATATATATATATGTTATTTATATATATGTTGGAGATTATAAATAGAGCTCATCTCAAGTGCTAGAAAAAGTTTAGCTTTCATTTAATTCCTAAGTTTTATAACAAGAGAGCAAAATATTGAGAGCAAGAAAAAGGAGGGTGGCCCAAAACCCTAGAGGAAGAAGAGAGGATCTAGTTTATGTCTTCAAGCTTCATCACATATGTTAATTCCCAGAGGGCACAATAGATCTAGAAGGGGGGGTTGAATAGATCTTTTTTATTTCAAATACTTTTCTGGTTTATATTATATTGTTCATAATTAACATATGACAAACATAAGAATCTTTTCAAGCACAGTGGAATAAGTAAAAGATCCCCTTCATTGATATATTCATAATCATACATACATTGATCGTAGATTAAGTTTAGTTGTAAGCAGTTAAAACATACATAGCACTTATAGCAGTTATAGTACATAATGTAAATGACATAATGTAAAAGACACAATGGGTTTTAAGTGGTTCAGAGACTCAAGCTCCTAATCCACTCTTCGCTTTCAACTAGCAGATTTTTCCCTAAGGAAGAAGGCAACACCACACGAATCACTAAGATTCCTTCAAGGCCAGCAGCCTTGGGACTTCAGTTCACTAAGAACTCTTCAAGGCCAACAGCCTTGGGACTCCTCTAGTTCCCTAGGAACTCTTCAAGCCCAATAGGCTTGGAACTTCATTTAGTCCCTTCGGACAAGGACCCTTCTGACCCTGTTTTGTTTAGTCCCTGCAGACAAGGACCCCTCAGGCCTTGGCTTTGTTGAGTTGTTGTTGTTGGTGTTGGTGCTGAGCTGCTAAGATGTCTTCATGCTCTGAACATATTCTATCGATAGCAGCTTGGCTTGATCATCCTTGAAGTGCAGCTGAGTGTTGCATGATGCTCAGCTTCTTCGGTTACTCAACCACTTCGGATGACCCCTTTATGAACTGTCTTGAAGATCCTTCTCCTTGGTACTTGATGGCTGCACATGATAGGCTTCCAAGATGATTGTAAGCTCTTCTATTAGGTACTTAGAAGCTTTCTCATGCTTGACACCAAGATTGCATTTGTGATCTTCCTTCTTGCTACTTGATGCCTTCTCATGATGGACTTGCTAAGATGACTGTAGGCTCTTCTCTATTGTACTTAGAGTCTTCCCATGATTGACATAAAGATGACATAATGCTCTTCTTTCTCTCGGCAGTTCAGAACACTCTTCATGTAGTAGAACTCTCATTTCTACATAATAGAACTCACACTTCTACTTCTTTCTTATTCTGACTTCTGAGTGTTCTTGGTGGATCGTAGAGTGAGCCTTCGGACTCACTATCTCACATGGTTTAGATCAGTCCACCTTCTCTCCAAACTTTGTAACTCCAGCAACCTTTGATCTTTGAAGCTCTTTCTCATTTATACTTCTTCCCAATCCTTCCGTTGGAAAGTAGCCGTTGAAGGCTATTCAAAACTCTTCACAGATCTCGAGTTTCTTGAGGTAGGCGCTTGATGTGACATCATCACTTTTTTTCGTGACTGTAGTCTATTGTTTCACCTACCCTGTCAGATGCATCACTTTAATGTCTTGGGCAAGTTGAAGACTTTATTACCTCTTTCTGATTTCTCAATCAGAGGTTGTCCTATTGCATCGGTGCTCTCAATAAGCACTTGTCCGAATATTACCCTTCAGATTGAACCTTTGCCAATGCTTGGTCTTGACTATTCGAACTCTACGATTACGATACGATGCGTCTTCAAGGACCTGATCGTAGTGTCTTGTTGAGTGTTGCTCATTGACTGGTTGAGTTAACACTACGATCTTGAAGAGTATTGATTGGATCTTTAATATAGAACACCTCTTTCTTGTATTGTGCAGTGCTTGATACTTACATTCATTTGATTTGTTCTCGGAGACCGATGGCCTAATTCCTTGCTCTGGTCCCCTTCTGAATATCAAGGCACTTCAGATTTGTGGCGCATCCAGCTTGCTTTCTCCTTGTGATCTCCCGTTCACTTATCATCAATGAACTGACCCTGCACTTAATCACTTTAGCCTTGCTCTTCAGAGGCTGACCAGTATTTCAGTTCACCTTCCATCAGTTCCTTTTTTGTTTGGCAAACACTACGATCATGGTTGCTTCCAAGATCGTGTTCTTCTGTTCAATTGATAGCTACTGCATTTACTGACTTTCCTTAGTCAGCTTTTGAAGTCTTCTTTGGGTCTCCTCGTGGAAGACTTCATCATGAATGGCCTTCCAACTCAATCTTGATGCTGATTGGGTTGGTGCTTAGATCTTCTGCTAGCCTGCATGCCATTCGTTGAGTGCTCTCTGGTTTCCTTGGATGTATCTTGCATCTTGAACTAGAGGCTTCGTTCCTTTGGATATTCTGGGAGTGCTCATTTGTTGAGAACCGTATATGGTCTACGATTCTGTATTGGCATTGTGAGCACTTCTGTTGAGGTCGTAGTTCTGCATTCTACGATTCAACTTTGGCTTGTGCAGACACTACGATCCCGAGATCAGATCTTGACACTCTACGATCTATGCCTTGTGCTTGTTGTCTTTATCTGATCTTGCTCGACTACGATCTCTGCATGTAATCAATGAACTCTACGAACTCAGAATGTAGTCTACGATCCTTGACATAGCTTTGGCATCAGTAGACTCTACGACTCTGAGTGTAGTCTACGTTCTAACTTGGCTTTGGCAGATGACCGGTCGGCTCGTAGGCAGGCTATCTCTACGATTCTGAACATGACTTCCTCAGCACTCTACGATCCCGAGGAAGCTCTACCCGATACACTACGATCCTTCTTCGTTTCCCCTGATAGTATACGAACTCCGAGATCTACTATCTTGCATACTCCTATTCTGCCTCGATAGCTCTCGAGTTAACCTTGACTCACCTGGCAGACTACGACTTCTGGTGCAGTGCTTGACGATCAGACTAGCCTATCTATTACATCATAAGATCAACCTAACAAGCTTGATCTTTCTATATTTATAGTCCTTGTACATCATTTTTTTAAGGACTTTACAAAGCTGTTTTGCTTATGTACGATCAACCTAACATATTTGATCAATTCATTCTAAGTCCTTATACATATATTTCTATTATCTATCAAAGGACTTTACATCTTTTCTTAATGCAAGCATACTTGCATATTATTCATTCATATATATATATATATATATATATATATATATATATATATATCATAATCAAATCATATATAAATAGGAATAGCATTCACATGATTATTCTTGACAATCTCCCCCTATTTGATTATGACAAAAACAATAAGTGCATATGCATGTTATGAATGAATCTTATATACAGTGAGCAGCTGTATTTCTAAAACAGATAATTATGAATGTCATTTATATTGATATGGTAATTTATATATTAAGACATTCTACATCCTGGATCTAGAACATACCTAACTAGTTAGAGATGTACCTATTTGGCTCCTTGTATGTTTCGAGATGTTTCTTTGATCGACCTACTCATCGATTGTTCTTCTTCTTGCTCTTGCTCCCCCCGAGATGATGACCTTACATCTTTTTGACTCTTGGCTCCTTTTGACTTCTTTTCGATCATGTTCCCCCTCAGACTCTGCGATCATGGGATCATCACCTTTTAGCTCCCCCTCAGATGATGATACTCTTTCTGCAGCTGATGTCTTCTTCTTTGATCTCTTTTCTTCTATCCCTCTACTCTTCTTTGAGTGCCTCTTACTCTTCTTGTTCTTCCTCTTTCTATGCCTCTTTTTCTCCCTCTTTTTGTCATCAATCATCTGAGAGAGTTGCTCCATGTTGGACATAAGCTTCTCCATTAGGTAGGAGGAGTTGGCAACTTCAAACTTGAATTCCTGCTGGCCCAGCTCAAGTTGCACTGAGAAATACTGCTTTAAGTCTTCAATCTTGTCAGAGAGGGCTTCGATCTGCTTTTCATTGGCCTTTTGAATTTGTAGAGCTTCTGCCTTCTGATCTTGTATGGCCTTCTGATAGATGTTATCTCTCTCTTGAAGTTTGAGTGATATCTCAGCCATAGCCGCTTGAAGCTTGTGCTGGAAGGGATTATCTCCTGCTACTGTTAGCTTCTGTGATTCTTCAGTGAGCAGAGATATCTTCCTACTTAGATCGTCAGAACTCTTTTGTAGTTCATGCTCCATAGTAGTTTGATCCTCTTATTGGGCAGCAGCTGGTTGGGCATCAGTTTGGACTCTACGATTTTCATCCTTAGACAGATTTTTGAAAGTCTTGAGAATCTGAATAATCGTTGAGTTCCAATCACTGGTTGAGAATGAGGGAATGTCTGATAATAGTATTGGAGCATAAGGAGGCTTCTGGTTTTGGGTTTGTGCATCATCAGCGGTAGAGTGGCTAGACTCCACGATCAGCTCCTTGTTCATGACTCTTCGTCCTTCAGAATCCACTCTACGATTTTAGATATAGAGATTTTCAGCTTGGCGATAGACTTTGAAATGGGGTTGGTCTTTGATTAGTTTGGTAGCAAACTTCTTTACTCTTGGAAAGTCCTGAGCCACCAGTTCCATGCTTGGAAACTGCTTATAACACTAACTGAAGTAGCTTCCATGTCTCTTAGTGTGGGCCTTGAGCCATGGCATCCATTGGAAGAACCATCTCATCAGCAAGTCATCGGGATTGTAGAGAATGGTTATGCGGTCTAGTTCCATGTTGTTCCAATTTTTAAACACTTCAAACGCAGTCATCTTTACTACTTTGAAGTTGCTCATTTCCATGAGTTTACCCATCTTTCGGTGGTGGTGACCCTGATGGTTCATTTGGGACTTCTACCACTATTCTTCTTGTGAATTTTGTTGGAGAGAGGACAGGGTAAAATTCTAGTTCTTCTGATTCTTAATTTTCAGAATTTGAATCATTCCTCATCTCTTCTCCTTCAAAGCCTTAGTCATCTTGAACATTTCCAGCAGTGGGTCCTTCCTGCTGCATTTCATTTCCAGAACCTTTTTCAGTAACGTTTTCTTCAGATTCATCTTCTTCATTGATGGTTTCATCTTTAGCACTTTCTCCCGGGGATACAGACTCATCATCACTCAATTCAATGATGGCATTTGATTAACCACTGCTTCTTTTGGAGGCAAACTTGGCTTGCAGTCTGTAGCTCTTCCTTCTTCGTGGAGGTTCAGCTATTGGAGAGTCAGACTCTTCTTCTTCTTCAGAATCTGACTCCTTTGGCTCAACATCCAGACTTCTTTTGAGTTTAGCACTGGTGGGGGCAAATCCTTCTTCTTTGAACTCAACACTTTCTGAGTCATCATGGGGGCTTTCTGGATTTGAGGGGGCAAGTTCTTCTTCTTTAAACACAGCAATACTTGACCTATCATCTTGGGTTATTGGGCAGTTATACTTAGAGATTGAGTTTGGTCATCCTGAATCTCTTCTTCATTCACAGAGTGACTGCTTTGAGGATTAGCCATGGGACTTGAGCATTCTTCTTTATCAGCAGATGCTGCAATTTCTTCCATCACATCAGCTTCATTTTCATTACTGGATGTTGTATGTGGAGACTGAGCCTTGACATCTGTTTCCTTTTCTTCTGATAACTCTACGTTCCTCTCTTCAGCAGATGTACTATTTTGGGAAGCTGAGGCTGGTTTGTCTTCCACCTTAGCTTTCTTGCTGACTGGCCCTTCAAGCAACCTGTTGCTTCTCCTCTTTGTTGTTTCAGCAGTTAGGACTTTTTCTTCATTGTCCTTGTTCTTTGAGGAGACTTTTCTTGATGGAGTCTGAGCTTTCTTCACTCCTCTTGATTTCTTATTAGCTGGTATGATTGTTGCTGGTTCAGAGTTATTAGACTCAGAGCTCCCTGCCTCTTCTATCTTCCTCTTCTTTGTAGAGGCCCTACTGCTGCTCCCAGCTGTCAGCCTTTTGTTCTCCTTAGGGTTCTTCTTCCAGTTCACAAATAATTGTGGAGACATCACTTTGTGCACAGTTAAAGTTTCTCCCTCATCATCCTTGATTTTCCCTCCTAGCTTCTTCTTCAGTACAATACTCAGCAGCCTACCATGAAACACCTTGGTCAGGGGTTTTTCAGTAGACTTCTTCTTCTCAGCCTTTTCTACCCACTTGGAGATCTGATCGAACAAGATAGCTCCAAAGTCGATTTGTTTCTTCAGAACTATTGCTGACATTATTTTCAACTGTTGGTCAATCACTGTGTCATGTGTAGTGTTCTTGCACAGTATGCACTTTCCAACTATTTCAGCAAGGAATTCATACTCTTCAGGAAACTCCTTCTTCTTCATGTCTTTAAAACAAGGGTTTCTTTGGTACCCCATAACCTCCTTTGCTTGTACAGTGTTGACATTATCAAGGTTCTTCAGCCCTTAGTTAGGAAACTTAGGCATTGATTAAGGTCAGAAGATTTTAATTTCATAGACTGACCTTTAACCTTGGTAGTAAAGGTTTCGGAGTTGATGGAGGAGTTTGAGTAGAATTCTTTAACTAGGTCGATGTAGACTCGAGTATTTGCCTCAAGGCATTCTGAGAATCCAGCTTTCTTCACAAGCTCGAGAATATCCCTGAACTTCTTTTTCGGATTTCTCAAAAGATTTGGTTCCAAGCTGAATGCCAGTGATTACTTGCCAGTTTTCCATTTTGAGTAGTTTGAAGAATGTGGGTATCTGATTTAGATATGTTTATAAGAGACGGCTGAGTGTAATTTGGTAAGGCTCTAGAGGATTAACTGATTTTGGCTCTTGAGAGGATTCTAGGGTTTGAAAAATGGGAGGGAGAAAGGTTCAATAGCTTTTCGTAACTGTCTGCAGATTTGAAATTGTCTTTAAGGCAATTCCTTCTAACTCTGCATAATCAGTGATGTGTCAACCATCCATTGGTTGCACGTTGCCCAGTAATGAACTGTAACTACCCATAACTTTTCAGTTAGATGTTTCCTTTTAGAAGAGTAGTCGTTTAAACGACGTGGCTCTGACCGTTGACCTTTTGATTCGTAGAGTGGCATGATAAGGAAGCTATGGACTCTACGATTCCCTTAGTTGACTCAACAATCAACTTTTAAGAGATGTTGCAGTGGATGGCTTTGTCTTTTCTCCTTACTTTGATGCAGCATAGCTCAATCACTGATGTATTCGAACTTATCTCCTTAACTTGAGTAGTTTAGCAATTATCTCATTTTCCAAGCTCCTTGTGAACTGGAGTACCCTTTGGTAGCACTACGATCATCGAGTTGTATTCTATGATCGCTGAGGTTGTGCTATGATCGTTGAGGTAGCACTACGATCGTTGAGGTTGCACTATGATCGTTGAGGTTGCACTGCGATCGTTTAGTTCTCTTCAAACTCGACTCTACGATCGTTAACTGACTTGGTCCTTGAGATGAACTAGATCAAACATTCCTTCTGGGTCAAGGTAGCTCAGGAAGGGCCAACCTCTTAGAGTGAGCTAAGGGTCAGGTTTGTCCCTGAGGCGCTCTCCAAATGCAATGCTATGGCAGTGATTTGCAATGACATCTCATTCGACCTTTTCTGATTGGGAGTTCTTCTACCAGCTTTAGACAACTGCATTGCTGAAATCGTGGTGTCCTCCTGCTCTTACACTACAATCATATGTTTGATCATAGTCACTTCACGATTATGGGTTGGGTGGCTGAAAGGTTATCAGTAGTACATTTTGAGACGTTCCTACTGACTATGGATCTTCATTTGGTTCATCAGCCACAAAGTTTTGGGACTCTATAGCTGGTATAACTTTTTATAGTATATCTCAGTGCTGTTGTTCCTTAACAGATCACTGCTCCCCCGTTGTTGATGTTGTCTTTCTAGATAGATGTGATTCCCTCTTCTTCAGGTTCATTTGAAGGCTGCCTTGCATATCTCCTTCGATTTGGAATCTCCATCATCGCTTAGATCTCCTTTGTATCGTAGAGATGAGTATTTTTCGGGATGATCACTCTCTACGATTATTTGACAAAGACTACTCTAACGTAGTCTTCTTTGACAGTTGTGTTCGTGAAGTTCTACTCATGCAATAAGTTCCTTTTGAACGATGCTCGATGATCTTCTGTTGTGAGCTTCCTTGAGGATTCTTCTTATGTAGCATTCTTTGACTGGCTTTTGAGCACATAAGACCCTTTCCTTCTTTGGCTGAATGGCTTGCTTCTACATACAGATTAGCAGCCATGTGAGCTCCATTCTGGTTAGGTCAGAAGGTCTTCAAGGACAGGCTTGGACAGATAGGAACCCTATCAGAATCATCTCTGAATTGTCTGTAGCCTTCTCTTTGGTTGAGTCTTCTTGGTGATCAAGTCTTCGCGCTTCATCATTCCTTAGTGTGGTCAGACTGACCAAGTACCTGCAGGTTTGAATATATTTCTATTTTTGGTACCCATAATGAAATGGGTCCTGCTACGTTAGTTCTCTAAACCCATGTTCCTCTTATTTGGACAATCATCATATTTATCACCAACAGATATATTCATGCATGCAACTATCTTAGGATAATACATTTTGAGATGCATGATGGTGAGTGTGTGTAGGATATGGCATTTAATAACACACTCTCTATCTATGATGGTTTCATCATTTACTGGATTATGTTCACAGTGTTTAAGTGTTCAAAGTAGGAATCAACTCTACGATTTATGAGTATCTAGTTGATTCATAGAGGTGATCAGTTTCTACAGATCAGCCAAATCCTCTTGTAGAACTGATCATAATCTGTGAGTTGTCAAACACTTAGAACATAGGCTTGTACATACATACTAACCCACCAGCAATGATTACTTCACATAAAGTTTATTTAACCTGTGATGCTCTTATGACCCATTTCAGATTTCCTTCAAGATGTCATCTTCAACCTAAAACTTGGATGGAGAGAAAGTTTATAGTCATTTGAGTTTCCATCCTCAGGTTACTTTCTCTCTTCACCTCTTTAAGTAGATTATGGCTCCTTGACAGAATACTGTTATGGTTCATAAGAGGGTGCAATTATGATGTATACATTTAAAATAGTGAGGAATCGTACCTTTTTCTTTGTCAGATTACTAAAGCGGTCATTTATCTTCGATATACTGAGTTTAGGTATTGATGTGCATAGCTTTACTTTTGCTCCTGACAGCTTATTGCTCTTGTTGGCCTTTAATCAATTAGTCGTGGTCTTGAAGATGTAGGCCAAGAGAATCTCAGCATTAAGATCTTTGACATCCTTTAGCTGACAGAGTTTGCACCCAGCTGTTGGTTGGCCAGACATAAGTTTGAGAAGATCTTCTTTCTTCTCTCGATAAGCATTTCTTAGCATGTATGGCTTCTTCATCTTCCAGACTGGTGGGTGCTTAACTCTTTGTCATTGATGTTTCTTGAGTTCTCTCGTCTGGTCTTCGGACTACAAGATTGACTGCAGGCTAGGATGGGTCTTGTTGATGTAACAATAGAGACCATGGACCGATCTGAGCAGCTTCAAGTGTATATGCACATTTAACCTATACACAATATTTCCAACATGTGAGCTCATCTGCATATAACAAGTTACTTACTACTAAACTAAGTTTAGAACAATGTTAGTGCCTGGGATCGGACTCAAAGCGATTAGCTTTTGAATATAGCATGAGAACTGCTTTCGATACCAATTGTTAGTTCTAGAGGGCACAATAGATCTAGAAGGGGGGGGTTGAATAGATCCTTTTTATTTCAAATACTTTTTCGGTTTATATTATATTGTTCATAATTAACATATATGACAAACATAAGAATCTTTTTCAAGCACAATTGGAATAAGTAAAAGATCCCCTTTATTGATATATTCATAATCATACATACATTGTTAAGTAGAGTAAGTTTAGTTGTAAGTAGTTAAAACAACATACATATTATAGCGGTTATAGTACATAATGTAAATGACATAATGTAAAAAGACAAGAGGGTTTTAAGTGGTTCGGAGACTCAAGCTCCTAATCCACTCTTCTCGCTTTCAACTAGTAGGATTTCCACTAAGGAAGGCGGCACCACGAATCACTAAGATTCCTTGAGCCGGTGACCTTGGGACTTCAGTTCACTAAGAACTCTTCAAGGCCAGCAGCCTTGGGACTCCTCTAGTTCCCTAGGAACTCTTCAAGCCCAGCAGGCTTGGAACTTCGTTTAGTTCCTTCGGACAAGGACCCTTCTGGCCCTGCTTTGTTTAGTCCCTGCGAACAAGGACCCATCAGGCCCTGGCTTTGTTGAGTTGTTGTTGTTGGAATTGGTACTGAGCTGCTAAGATGTCTTCATGTTCTGAATATTTTCTATCGATAGCAGCTTGGCTTGATCATCCTTGAAGTGCAGCTGAGTGTTGCATGATGCTCAGTTTCTTCAGTTACTCAACCACTTTGGATGACCCCTTTATGAACTGCCTTGAAGATCCTTCTCCTTGTTATATGATGGCTGCACATGATAGGCTTCAAAGATGACTGTAAGCTCTTCTGTTAGATACTTAGAAGCTTTCTCATGCTTGACACCAAGATTGCATTTATGATCTTCCTTATTGCTACTTGATGCCTTCTCATGATGGACTTGCTAAGATGACTGTAGGCTCTTCTCTATTGTACTTAGAGTCTTCCCATGATTGACATCAAGATGACATAATGCTCTTCTTTCTCTCGGCAGTTCAGAACACTCTTCATGTAGTAGAACTCTCACTTCTACATAGTAGAACTCACACTTCTACTTCTTTCTTATTCTGACTTCTGAGTGTTCTTGGTGGATCGTAGAGTGAGCCTTCGGACTCATTATCTCACATGGTTTAGATCAGTCCACCTTCTCTCTAAACTTGGTAACTCCAGCAACCTTTGATCTTTAAAGCTCTTTCTCATTTATACTTCTTCCCAATCCTTCCGTTGGAAAGTAGTCGTTGAAGGCTATTCAAAACTCTTCACAGATCTCGAGTTGCTCGAGGTAGACTGCTTGATGTGACATGTCATACTTTTTACGATCTTTGCAGTATCTCTTTGTTTCACCTACCATCGGATGTATCACTTTAACGTCTTGGGGCGGTTGAAGACTTTATTACCTCTTTTCGATTTCTCGATCGAGGTTGTCTATTGCATCGATGCTCTCAATAAGCACTTGTTCGAATATTACCCTTGATTGAACCTTTGTCAATGCTTTGGTCTTGACTATTCGAACTCTACGATTACGATGCACGTCTTCAAGGGACTGATCGTAGTGTCTTGTTGAGTGTTGCTCATTGGTGGTTGAGTTAACACTACGATCTTGAAGAGTGTTGATTGGATCTTCAATATAGAACACCTCTTCTTGTATTGTGCGAGTGCTTCAATACTTACATTTTGCTTCGATTTGTTCTCGAGGTGATGGCCTAATTCCTTGCTCTGGTCCCTTACGAATATCAAGGCACTTGATTTGTGGCGGCGTCCGACTTTGCTTTCTCCTTGTGATCTCTCGTTCACTTATCATGAATGAACCGACCTCGCACTTAATCACTTTAGCCTTGCTCTTGAGGTGACCGGTATTCGGGTTCACCTTCCATCAGTTCCTTTTTGTTTCAGAAAACACTACGATCTTGGTTGCTTCCAAGATCGTGTTCTTCTGTTCAATTGATAGCTACTGCATTTACTGACTTTCCTTAGTCAGCTTTTGAAGTCTTCTTTGGGTCTCCTCGTGGAAGACTTCATCATGAATGGCCTTCCAACTCAATCTTGATGCTGATTGGGTTGGTGCTTAGATCTTCTGCTAGCCTGCATGCCATTCGTTGAGTGCCCTCTGGTTTCCTTGGATGTATCTTGCATCTTGAACCAGAGGCTTCGTTCCTTTGGATATTCTGGGAGTGCTCATTTGTTGAGAACCATATATGCTCTACGATTCTACCTTGGCATTGTGAGCACTTCTGTTGAGGTCGTAGTTCTGCATTCTGTGATTCATCTTTGGCTTGTGCAGACACTACGATCCCGAGATCAAATCTTGACACTCTACGATCTATGCCTTGTGCTTGTTGTCTTTATCTGATCTTGCTCGACTATGATCTTTGCATGTAATCAATGGACTCTACGAACTCAGAATGTAGTCTACGATCCTTAACATAGCTTTGGCATCAGTAGACTCTACGACTCTGAGTGTAGTCTACGTTTCTGACTTGGCTTTGGTAGATGACCGGTCGGCTCGTTGGCAGGCTGTCTCTACGATTCTGAACATGACTTCCTCAGCACTCTACGATCCCAAGGAAGCTCTACTCGATACACTACGATCCTTCTTCGTTTCCCCTGGCAGTCTACGAACTCCGAGATCTACTATCTTGCATACTCCTATTCTGCCTCGATAGCTCTCGAGTTAACCTTGACTCACCTGGCAGACTACGACTTCTGGTGCAGTGCTCGACGATCAGACTAGCCTATCTATTACATCATAAGATCAACCTAACAAGCTTGATCTTTCTATATTTATAGTCCTTGTACATCATTTCTTTTTAAGGACTTTACAAAGCTGTTTTGCTTATGTAGGATCAACCTAACATATTTGATCAATTCATTCTAAGTCCTTGTACATATATTTCTATTATCTATCAAAGGACTTTACAGCTTTTATTAATGCAAGCATACTTGCATATATATATGATAGTAGTATGCACACAAGCCAATCATGTTTGATGAATAAGCATATACTTTGTAACAATCTTATTCATTTATTAATAAAAAGTATTAATTTATTAAAGGCTTTTAATTATCTACATGATGCTGTTTTATAATATGTGATAAACCCATAGTTTTAAGCAATGCTTTTAGAATAATGATGATGATCATTCTAATGAGATCTAAATTCTTAGAAAGCTTAAAACTAAAATAGTTCCCAATCATTGGATTACTAAATTGGGGATTAGTGAATTCGAATAGATTGGTACATACGTTGCTTGCTCATTGGATGAGGATGATTGATCTCATGATCATTTGTGTGGAGACACTAAAGCAAGTATGTAGGTGCTTATTAGAGAATAAGTTCTTTGAGCGTGGCTCGCTAAGAAATACCTAATGGAGTTTTACTTGCTGTCGATAGGAATTCTGTAGTGATAGTAGTACAAGTAATCCTTGGACTTGAGATCATCATAGTATCTTGTGTATGATGAGTTATACTTTGACTTATTCCTTAAGACCCTTAGGGTATATTAAAGGGTATGCTTGGGTATAATAAGTTGTACATGGAGATAATATATGATCGATAAAGAATCTACCACTTCTAACAAAAAGAAGAGAAATGTCTATGTGATTCGATAAATGACAACCCAGTAGTCCTTGGCGGCGAGAATGAAATTAGAAAGGAGTTTCTAATTTGCATTATTTGAGTTGTGCATTTAAGGATCGAAATACATATAATTAAATAAAATAAGACTTGTGGTAATTCCATGTCTTATATTTAATTGGGACATTGTATGGTGGAAGGATTGAATTGTCGGTAA
This sequence comes from Panax quinquefolius, assembly GCA_020205615.1. Lineage (NCBI taxonomy): Eukaryota > Viridiplantae > Streptophyta > Magnoliopsida > Apiales > Araliaceae > Panax > Panax quinquefolius. The sequence goes on along the minus strand of CM035151.1, from coordinate 58,478,622 downwards.
CTATTTACTCAAAGGTTCTTTTATGATTAATGTTGAAATCTATATTATCTGGAAAGTCGTTGATCATTAGGGAGGCTTATCCCTATTGTAGAATAAATATTATTTATTTAAATAAATTAATTATTTAATTTATTTATTTAAATAAGATTAGAATTATTCTAATTGATTTATTCACAATAGGTTTAATATGGAGAACCTAAAGGGTCACACCATAAAAGGAAGAATAATTATTTAAGAAGTTAATGGCATAATCGTAATAATATGTTATGTATATTTAATTTAATCTATGGTGATAGAATAAATTAAATAGCTTAATATTATTATTTAATATTTTAGAAATATTAAATATAAATTAATAAGAGAGTCTTATTAATATTATTACAATTATTATTATTATTTTAATTTCTAAAAGAGTTTAGAAATTAATTTAATATAAGTACTCTCATTTATTCCTAATAGGATTAGGAGGAAAATTAGTTAAAGGAGTTTAATTAATTATCCCTAATAAGATTAGGAGCCCATTTAATTAAAAGAGTTTAATTAAATAATACCTTATTTTTATTAAATAAGGTTACTTGATATCTTTATAAGAGGAGTCTTATATCGGATATCAAGAATACGTAATAATTTAATAGTTGGGAGAGTACGTTTCTTTTCTATAGAGATAGAAAACTAGGGTTTGAGCGAATACCCATCTTCTTAAATCCTTCTTCTTCCTTGGTGGATCACCTCTAGAGGCAAAACACTTGGGTGGCTAACGTTGATCGAAAAGAAGGAACCAAGGCCGGTGGATTGAGTTGAGCGAAAAGGATTGGAGGTGAACTTTGTACGAGGAAGCTCGGATCTTCAAGGGTATGTTTCTTATTCATCATCTTTTCGTTTAATTAATAATTGTGTGCATAAAGGGTGATCAGGGTATATGGTTTGTAAAAATTTTAAACTCGATTTTTACGTTTTAGCATTATTTTTGCAATTTGATTGCGTTCTTGAATATTACAAACCTAACAGTGGTATCAGAGCCAAACCTTTATGTAAATTATTAATTATTTTATTTGATATGTATATTGATATGTGTTTAAAATAATTTAATTGGGCATAATTTTATTGTATAAAATTTATTTATAAAAAAAAACGTGGACCAATTTTTTTTGCAGGGTAACTTTTTGTTTTAAAAACGTGGCCACTTGATATCAAGATTCCGTACATTTACATGAATCCAGAATCATGTTTGATTTCAAAAAAAAATATTAACTTTACATGAATCCGAATCTATTTTGATACATTGAGTCACTTTACTTAACATTTACATTTATAAGTTTATAAGTTTATTATATATATTATATATAATAACCATGTTAGTTAATTCAATAAATCAAGGAAGTAAAGGATTAGCAATCTAGAATCTTAAGTGGTAGGATCTCTTGTTAACTTTTATATATATAATAATTAGTATATATATATTAGTTAATAGGATAATATATATATATATATATATATATATATATTATTATATATATATATTATATATAATATTCTTAATAATTTTAATTTTAAAATAAAAGTTTATTTTAATTTTAAAATAAAAAGTTTATTTTAATATTAAAATAAAAGGTTTATTTTAATTTTAAAATTAGATTTCATCTTAACTAATTAGAGTTGGAATTGGATTCCATGATAACTAATTGGAGTTGAAATTGGATTCTATTTTTCCTTAAATAAAGGAGTTTATTTTGATATGAAATTAGATTTCATATTATTCAAAAATAAAAGAGTTTATTTGTGAAAGGAAAGAGAATCCTAATATCCTTAAATAAAGGAGTTTATTTAGATATGAAATAAGATTTCATATTATTCAAAATAAAAGAGTTTATTTGTGAATAGGAAAAGAGAATCCATGTTTTCTTAAATAAAGGAGTTTATTTAAATATGAAATAAGATTTCATATTATTCAAAATAAAGGAGTTTATTTGTGAATAGGAAAAGAATAAGTGTTTCCTTTAATAATTTTTTTTTTTTACATGGAATTGGATTCCATAATTAATTAAAATAAAGGAGTTTATTTTGATTAAAGATTTTGATTAAAATAAAATAGTTTATTTTATTCAAAATTGGATAAATTAAAATAAAATAGTTTTATTTTGATTTAAATTTGGATTAAAATAAAGGAGTTTATTTTGATTCAAAAATAGATTTTATACTAACTAAATTTGCCCATTAAATGATATCAATATATATATTAAATGTTTATTATTCATAAGATGAATGTTATTTATTGATGCATATGATGATGTGTATGATAATAAATGGGATTGATTATGGACTATTGACGATGTGATTGGATTTTATTTTAGTTGGATGCATGAATGTATGGGTTTTTATTAAATGGGAATTCTGCGTACCTCGTCTTCTCTAATTTTTTCTTAATGTAAATTCTATCTCCTCTATGTACTTCCCCTTGGCTAGCGATCAAGGTTTCTATTTATTTTAAATAGTTTTGTAATAGGAATAGTTAGAATTAATTTTGAAAAATTGGAGATCAAGGAGCAAGGCGCTTGAAGACCAGTTTGTAATGGAGCCGGGTTTAAATGTAATAGTTATATTTAAATATTATTTCTTGCACCCTAGGGTTTGACCTTTTGGTTCACTTGGTGGCTCTAGTGAACAAACTAGAATAAAAGTCCATAATCAATCAAGGGTAGAATATAGTATTCTATATGTGCATGCTTATACTATATATATTATATATTATGCAAACATGCTTGCATGTTCATTAATATGATGCGTATTTTATATATATATATATAATATGCTTAAGCTAAACAAGATGAGACAAATTAATAACAAAACCCTCAATTTTTTATATTAAGTCTAAGCGTTCAAAGATATTTGGAATATCGAGCGTAAGCCTTCTAGCATGATAAAATTAATAGAGTATTAAATATTTAATATGAGTTTGTTGTGTCACCACAAGGCAAGTATTAAGTATTTAAGATGTTAATTTATCACATTTGATGCTTATAAAGAAAATTGAACAATATTGTTTTGTTGTGTCACCACAAGGATGATATTTTCTTTTTGAATATATGGAGTGCTAGGTGGACTTAACTTGGATAATTTTGATTCGGATGTGCCACCACTTGATCAAAATAATCTAAGAGGCAAAAAAGAAAAGGAGTTGCATAGTTGATGTAATTGACAAAAGTTGTCTACCTATTTATTTATATATAGTTTGTTTGTGTCACCACAAGGCTATATACATTTGAAATGGGATCCTTATTCTCACTAGCAAATCTTTAATTAAATTTTGCGAACTATATAAGTGAGGGTAATATAGTTTGAAGAAAATAGTGGGAGATACCAATTTAAAACAAGACCTAAATTATTTTGGTAATTAATAAAAGAATGTATGTTAAAATGTTGTTAATTACAAATTCATTTTCTGAGAATTTTACAATGTCTAAATTACTATCCTTTGCGAAGCATATTAGATGCTAAATTAACAGGACCAAAATTAAGCGGATTGGTTAAGGAATTTGAGAATAGTTCTCATGGTTGAAAAGTTATCTTATGTCATAATCGCCTATCCTGCAATGGTTGCGAACAATGCCTCGAGGAAGACATTGCTACTTTTAGAAAGTGGCAAGATGATGATCTGAGTTGGCTCGATGCATCATGCTCGCATCTATGAGTACTTGAGCTTGACGTCGACATAAAACTATGGATGCTTCTACTATATTCACGCACATCAAGTAGTTGATGGTGAGGAAAGTAGGAATGATAGATATCGGATATCTAAGGAGCTCTTAGATCTAGAATGGACCGATGACACTCTGATGCGGATAAAAGTCCTTAACATTATCAATTTGATTGATCGATTAGGACAAGCTGGTTTTGTCATGGATGGAGAGTTGAGCCAAGATTTGATCTTGCACTCACTCCGGACTCCTTTCACAATTGTTGTGAATTTTTCATATGAACAAGCTAGATATCGACTTCATTTGATTTGCTTAACATGTTGAAAAATGTTGAGAGTCACTTTCAAACAAGAAAAACCAAGTCTTCTTGGTAGGGGCCAAAGGATCTTCTAAAAAGAAGAGCGATTCAAAGAAGGTAAATAGAAAGGCAAAAACAAAGGATAATAAGAACAAAAGCTAATACGGATAGCAAAGGAGTTTGCTTCCTTTGCAATAAGCTGGACACTGGAAAAAAAAGCTGAGAAGCATCTTGCGAGAGGCTAACAAAAGAAGCTTAGTGAAGTTTTGGTTACAAATACAATTTTGTTCATGATTTAAAATAAATTTTTCTTTAAGTCGAGGTTCTACTTGGGTATTGGATACCGACTTTGGTTATCATAAATATAGATTTATGAAGGACCAAGCAGTAGAAAGCTAAACAAATATAAGTAATCTATATATGTGGGAAATGAAGCAAAGGTTGCTGCATTAGCCATAGAAACTTATAGTTTAGCAATGCGTACGAGCAAATCTATTAAGTCAATAAGTTGTTATTGTATTCGAGTTCTTGTTAAAAATATTATTTCCATTTTATTGTTGGATAATGAAATCTTTGGTATTATAATTAAGAACAATTGTTGTTCTATTTATAATAATAATGTTTTGTATAGAGGCTGGAATATTACTTAATAAATTTTGTATACTTGACTTATATGAAAATAATTTTGCATATTGAACAAATTAGTATAAGAAAAGGAGATGATCATTGAAAAGAGTTGAATGTGTGTATTCTTTGAAATACAAGTGTGAATTATTTGAAAGGTTCAAAAAAGAATTGAAGTGAAACAAATTGGCAATGTATTAAGATTCTTTGATTAGATCGAGGAATAAATACTTGTCTGATAAGTTTCTAGATCATCTCAAATGGTTTTTCTCATAATGGACACCTCATGATACGTAATAATTGATTGATGTATATCGAAAGGAAAAAATCATACCTTGTTGAACATAGTGCGGTCCATAATGATTTTACCGACATTCCGGTATCCTTACAGGATAATGTCCTAGAAATGGTTTGCATATCTCTGAAAATGGTAACCTCAAAATCGAGCCCCAAGACTCCATAAAAGTTATGGACGGGGAGGATTCCTAATCTTAAGTATGTTAAGATAAGGGTTGTCAACTTATGTGAAAAGGTTTCAAAGGATAAGCTTGGGACAAGATTTTATAAGTGTCGATTTGTGGGACATCCTAAAAGTAAGTTTAGGGTATATGTTCTATAATCTTACTTAGCAAAAAAGGTGTTTGTTGCAAAAAACATTTGCCTTCTAAGATAAAGGTGTTTATCATTTGAAGGGGCTAGTGGGAGGATAATAGATCTTGAAGAGTTCATGAACCACAAAACACTATAAGTCGAATAAGAGGAACACGTAGATGACCTATTATACCACAATTGAATCGTAAATGCGGAATAGTACCAGAAGATACAGGAGGTATGGATTCATCATAGATGATGATGATGATGTACACATCATAGAAGATGATGATCCGATTAGATATCGATGAGGTAAGTGTTTAGACACTCGGAGAAATGGATTGAAGCAAGTTTCTCAAATATGGAACATTCGTTTTGATGAGGCAATCAAAAGAGTTTGATTTTATCAAAATAAGAATGAACCTAGTGTGTACAAAAGGATCGGTGGGAGCATCGTGACATTTCTAGTATTATATGTTGATATACTACGGATGAGGAATGACATACCAATGCTACAATCGGTAAAGATAAAGTTGTCTAAACATTCCTCCATGAATGATTTGGGAAGAGTATCTTAATTGGGGATATAAATCTATATAGATAGATTTAAGAGGATGCTCGACTTAACCCAAAGAGCGTATATTCATTTGATGCTAAAGTCGTTTAGCATGGCAAACTCAAGAGATGTCTCATGTTGATGAGCTATGGAGTGTATCTCTCTTAATAGTCCCCACAGACTCTCACGAAAAGAGAGGTCGCATGAGTGACAATCATGTATGCTGATGAAATGTACGAGACACGATGTTGATCGGTCATATTATGGAGAAGTTCACTATGAGTCGGTGAAAAACATCTTAAAGTGCTTAGCAAGGCACTAAGGATGTGATCATATTCATGGTGGGTCTAAATTAAAACTAGAGGGCTTAGCAGACTCAAGTTTTTTAAGACGAGACAAGGCGACGAGAAAAATCCACTTTAAGGTAAAGCGTTATCTTGAGCGATGGTGCGATTGAATTGGAAAGGTTCCAAAGCAATGCAAAAGAGTTCTTTGGTTTAGTGATAAAGACAAAGTATATAGCTATAAATGAAGCTACTGAGTTGATTGTTTGGATTAAAAGTTCATTCTGAGAACTAGGAATAGTTCTAAGTCTCATCTTGGATCTAAACATGTGTTGTGGCACTTTCATTTGATTATTAGAATCATTGAAAGATGGGAAATCACTATAGAGATAGTGGACTCTCATGAACAACATTACATATCCATTAACTAAAGCTTATCAATGGCGGGATAATCGTCACTTAGAGAAGAAGAGTATGAGATACCATGACGATTGGCTTTAGTGCAAGTGGGAGATTGAAAGTAGTATGCACACAAGCCGATCATGTTTGATGATAAAGCATATACTTTGTAACAATCTTATTCATTTATTAATAAAAGTATTAATTTATTAAAGGCTTTTAATTATCTACATGATGTTGTTTTATAATATGTGATAAACCCATAGTTTTAAGCAATGCTTTTAGAATAATGATGATGATCATTCTAATGAGATCTAAATTCTTAGAAAGCTTAAAACTAAAATAGTTCCCAATCATTGGATTACTAAATTGGGGATTAGTGAATGGGATAGATTGGTATACATCGTTGCTTGCTCATTGGATGAGGATGATTGATCTCATGATCATTTGTGTGGAACACTAAAGCAAGTATGTAGGTGCTTATTAGAGAATAAGTTCTTTGAGCAGCGTGGCTCAGCTAAGGAATACCTAATGGAGTTTTACTTGCTGTCGATAGGAATTTCTGTAGTGATAGTAGTACAAGTAATCCTTGGACTTGAGATCATCATAGTATCTTGTGTATGATGAGTTATACTTTGACTTATTCCTTAAGACCCTTAGGGTATATCAAAGGGTATGCTTGGGTATAATAAGTTGTACATGGAGATAATATATGATCGATAAAGAATCTACCACTTCTAATAAAAAAGAGAAATGTCTATGTGATTAGATAAATGACAACCCGGTAGTCCTTGGCAGGCGAGAATGAAATTAGAAAGGAGTTTCTAATTTGCATTATTTGGAGTTGTGCATTTAAGGATCGAAATACATATAATTAAATAAAATAAGACTTGTGGTAATTCCATGTCTTATATTTAATTGGGACATTGTATGGTGGAAGGATTGAATTATACGGTAACTATTTACTCGAAAGGTTCTTTTATGATTAATGTTGAAATCTATATTATACGGAAAGTCGTTGATCATTAGCTAGGAGGCTTATCCTATTGTAGAATAAATATTATTTATTTAAATAAATTAATTGTTTAATTTATTTATTTAAATAAGATTAGAATTATTCTAATTGATTTATTCAATAGGTTTAATATGGAGAACCTAAAGGGTCACACCATAAAAGGAAGAATAATTATTTAAGAAGTTAATGGCATAATCGTAATAATATGTTATGTATATTTAATTTAATCTATGGTGATAGAATAAATTAAATAGCTTAATATTATTATTTAATATTTTAGAAATATTAAATATAAATTAATAAGAGAGTCTTATTAATATTATTACAATTATTATTATTATTTTAATTTCTAAAAGAGTTTAGAAATTAATTTAATATAAAGTACTCTCATTTATTCCTAATAGGATTAGGAGAGAAAATTAGTTAAAGGAGTTTAATTAATTATCCCTAATAAGATTAGGAGCCCATTTAATTAAAAGAGTTTAATTAAATAATACCTTATTTTATTAAATAAGGTTACTTGATATCTTTATAAGAGAGTCTTATATCGGATATCAAGAATACGTAATAATTCGATAGTTGGAGAATGCGTTCTTTTCTATAGAGATAGAAAAACTAGGGTTTAAGCGAATACCCATCTTCTTAAATCCTTCTTCTTCCTTGGTGGATCACCTCTAGAGGCCAAACACTTGGGTGGCTAACGTTGATCGAAAGGAAGGAACCAAACCCGGTGGATTCAAGTTGAGCGAAAAGGATTGGAGGTGAACTTGTACGAGGAAGCTTCGGATCTTCAAGGGTATGTTTATTATTCATCTTTTCGTTTAATTAATAATTGTGCATAAAGGGTGATCAAGGGTATATGGTTTGTAAAAATTTTAAACTCTGATTTTACACGTTTAGCATTATTTTTGCAATTTGATTGCGTTCTTGAATATTACAAACCTAACAATAACCCTAAGTAATTTATGTTTTATGTTGTTGTTTTGAAACTTTAAGTATATGGTAAAGATGAACATGTTAAAATGTTTTTGGTTAGATGTGTTCCTAGAAATTTTAGTCCACTTTGATGGTAAAGATGAACAAGAAATGTTTTTACTTAAAAACCCTAGAAATTTTAGTCCACTTTGGACAACGACCATTTCCAAGACCAGCAGCCTTGGTACACTAGTTCACTGAGAACTCTTTAAGACCAGTAGCCTTGGAAACTGTAGACTAAGCTCTGCAGACTTAGAATCTCTTGTACCCTCTGGTACTCAGCAAGTCCAGCAGACTTGACTTTGGTTTAATCACTAAGACAAGGACCCTGCAGGCCCTGGTTGATTGGTTGTTTGTTTGTTATTTGTTATTGTTGAGCTGCTAAGATGACATTCAGCTTGTTCATCTTGTGGTAGTTAGCATCTTCTTGTGATCATTGGGCATTCAACATTAGTGTTTGATCACATCTAATGGACTACTAAGATGTATGTTTAGCTTGACATCTTGTTGGTACTTAGCAGTCTGACTTATCTTTTGGTGTTGTTGTTCTTTGATGTTGATGTTTGTCTTCATTTGATATTCAGCATTGTGCACCATCACCGTT